>JAADXN010000848.1:0-14498 GCA_023337875.1 Pythium apleroticum | reverse complement strand
CACGACCAGCGGGTCCGTGGACGGACTCGAGCGCGACTCGTAGTACCAGTAGAAGTAGTTGTCGGCCTTCTTGTTGGGCAGCTGGATGTAGCCAGCCTCCGTGTTGGCGATGCCGCAGGTCACGTCACCAGCGACGGTGGCTGGCACAACAACTGGTGGCGTGGACCCCGTGGCGGCGCCGATCGCTGGCGCGCTCTTGCTGTTGGAGACCCAGTATCCGAGTCCGACGGCGGCGACGGCGATCACGCCGACGAGAGCCGCGATGCGCTTCTTGCGCTGCGAGGCGCCAACGTCGTGGGTGGGCGCGCGCAGTGGCGTGGTCTCACGAGGCGCCATGCTTGGTGGATGGAGCGGTCTTGCTTGAGAGCTGGGAGACGTGGGCTTCGCAGGGCGAGTCTGGAAGTGATGGATGCTGTTCACGGTCGGGAAGCCAATCTGCCGTGGGGGCGCACTGTGGTTGCGGCGCCACTCACGCGCTGACGGAAAACCATCATTCCCAGCAGCTCATTTGGGGTGATGGGGGCACTATAAAAAATCGAAGGGTGGATGATCTGCAATGCATCTATTTTCGTAGTTTGCAGCATAGTTATGGTTGAAAAAGTTATAAAAGCCATGAAAATGGTGGGAAATGTGAAAGTTGAAGCCAAGGAAGGCAGAAGGCTAAAAGTTGATGAAAGCAGCCAGCAAATCATGAAGGGATCCATGACGAGCTCAGCTTTGACATGGGTTGCATAGATTAGCGGGTGATTAGAGACGGCGAAGAGCTGGTGCCACGGTTGTAGGCGCTGGGGCAACCGTCGTTGGCTTTGGGGCAGCCGTGGTAGGCTCTGGAGCGACCGTAGTAGGCTCAGGCGTGGCCGTCGTCGGGGCTGGGGTCGTCGGAGCTGGGGTGGTTGGCTTAGGCGTAACGGTAGTTGGCTCTGGCGCCGCCTCCGTGGCCTCTGGCACTGGCACCACGGCCGGGATGTCGGCCTGAGGCACAGCCTCCGTCGTGGCAGCCGCGCTGTCGTGGTGACCCGAGCGGGTACCCCAGTACGCGACAGCGAGCACGAGCACGAGCGCGATGGCGGCGGCAATACCAATGCGCTTCTTGCGCTGGTTGCGGTCCACCTGCGGGGTGAGCACGCCGCTCAAAGGTGTCTTCTCAGTTGGGGCCATGGTGTCTTGGGGAGCTTAATAGGTTGGAGAGGACGACGGTGTATTCCAAAGTGAGCTCCTGCGTCATGTGGGGCGAGAGACGGATGCACGGTGCACGAGTCTGGGCTGGGCTGCACCAGCCACTCACCAGTGCAGTGACTGCGAGCCCCGTGAGCCTCGCAGTCACTTCACTTCCTCTCGGCTTGCTGGAATGCGCTTGCAAGTGCGGGCCGCAACTGCTTCACGTTTCCCTCAAGACTCAACTTTCGAGCCTCGGGCATCTCTTGATGATTCCCCGGTCGTGATTGGCGTATCAGGACGACGCGACCGCGAATGATTGGATGTATGCCGTGAGCGTCATCACGCGACAGACGCGGCTGCGCTGACACGATCACGGCCGCCAATAAAGACGTCGGAGCGCCAGTGAGTTCACGTGGGAAGCGCAGCCGGTCGGATCGCTCGCTTTCGAAGGCAGGGGTCTGCGACAGCGACGACCTTGGTTCGTGCTGGTGCAGGATACCCTTCGCTAACTGGTACAATATCCATAACGCATCAAATGTGAAGTCATTTTTTCGATAGGATATAAGAGGTTAGCAAGAATTTCACTCAGCATTTATGCATTAACGGAGGACTCAGGTTCTGCTTTGAGAGGATCGGGAAAGACAGGGTTTTCTGTCGTTTGTGTACCCATCGTGTTCGACAATCGTCATAAAAATCGAACCGCATCAGTTTCCACAGTCATCTGGTTTGGTGATCCGTGTTCTGGATTGCGGAGACGCGCCAGCGGCAGCCAATGGACGCCACGCAAGGAGCCCGTCGCAGGTGACGTCCTGCTGATGGACTTTGATCGTGGCGGCGATGCCTGCATGCGCAAGCTCCGAGTCCCGGAACCTTGAATGAATGGAGCAGCTCCATTGGAGCTCTTCCGAAGAGGTCAAGCAGGTCCATCCGCGCGAAGCCGCACGGATCCCTCGGCGATGAGCGCTACAGCACAGAACAGTGCTCCAAGCAGAAAAGCAACTCACTTGTGTCTATCCAACCGCGGCTCGTGTTCGAGTGACGTCAGCAGCATGCAGCTGCCTAATACTTCAGCGGTTATAATAGTATGGCTGCTGCCTGATTACAGTAGACGACGGCGCCATGCATCGAACACAAGCCTGTTGAGTGTGCAAGCTTTGGCCCGAATCGGCTTCGATTTAGAGCTGCTCGTTGCGGAAGAACTTGTTGACCATCGCGAGCGAGACCGCGGGCTGGTCGCCTGGCACCATGTGGCCGGCGTTGTATACTCGGAGGAAGGCGAAGTTCTCGAACGACCGCACGACGCCGGCGTCGACGTCGACCGCCGATTCGCCAGCCAGTGGGTCCCTCGTGATGAAGGCTCGCTCAGCAGCAGCGTTGAAGCCTTCCTTGCCCTTCCACTCGAGCGCCTTGGTCCACGCCTGGTTGCCGATCCAGTTGCACGCCAAGTCGGCGTCACCAGCGTAGATCAGCACGCGGATGCCGTCGTTGAGCAGGTCCGCGACGTACGAACTGTACGAGAACGAGAAGTCACCGGAGGAAACAAACGCAGTCATGACGTCCGAGCTGACAGTGACCCACTGTGGCACGTCAACGTGAAGTGCTTCGCGCACGTTTGGCTGTGCGAGGTAGTTCGCGACGCCGGAGAAGTCGAAGCCGCAAATGGCAATCGAGCCGACGAGAACGTCACTCGTGCACTCCTTGCGCAGATCGTACGTGTTACGATGGGCGTTCCCGAACGGCGCCACGAGCTTCATGTTCCAGCAAGTCACTGCATCAGTACAAGCAGTGCCTTCGCGTGGGGCTTGTTGGCACTGCTGTGTGAGAGCGATGCAACCACGACTGTCCGCTCGCATCTGCTCGATCTCCACGTCCGTGAGCAGTGAGATGTTGTAGCTGTTGAATGCCATGTCGACGTTGTGCTGGTACTGTAGCAGCAAGTAATCGTCAGTCAACACGGTACATACATAAACCATTCGGCTCATTGTGGTGCAACTGACCTGGATCACTGGGTCAGTGTGACCATTTCCGATGGCAATGCCTTGCAGGTTGATGTGCTTGCGCTCCGAGGCCTCGGGTTGCTTGTTCTGCTGCCAAATGTAGTGGGCTGCGCCTGGGACGTAGTGGCCGCCGTAGCTCTCGCCAGTGATGAAGAACTCACGGCCGTTGAACTCGGGGTGCTTCTCGATGAAACCTTGCAGGAACCAGTAAATGTTCTCACCGACATTGAGCTCATCGTGGTCAGCGTCTTCCTGTGGTGTGTTCGAGTAGGAGAAGCCCACGCCAGTGGGCTGGTCGAGCCAGATCACATTGGCCTGCTGCGTCCACGAGTACGGGTTCTGCTTCGTCGTGTTATCAGCATTCACAGTACACGGACCATTCTCCGTCAGAAGCGCTGCCATGCTCGATACACCTGGTCCACCCGTGAGCCACAACACAAGCGGGTCGTTGTTCGGCTGCGCGGAGCTTGACTCGACGAACCAGTAGAAGTAGTGGTCATCCTTCTTGTTGGCAAGCTTGATGTACCCGGCATCGTACGGCGTGTGGCCACAGCTCCAGGCCTCCGAGCCGTTAATCAATGCCCCCGATGCCGCCACCGCAGCAGGTGGCACCGCGACTCCCGACGCAGCCGCTTCACTGGCCTTCGACTTGGCTCCGGACGACAAGAAGATCGCGAGTGCTAGGGCGAAGACCAGGACCACGCCGAGTGCGATCTTGGCGAGGCGCGACTGTGAGCGCGTGCGGTTTCTCGCAGGCGCAGAGGCGATGGGCGCACTGCCATTCAGAGGCGATCTCTCCGTTGGGCGGTTCATGCTTGCAGCTTCTGCGGCGGATACGCGAATGAGGACGAAGGATGAGCGTGTTCGGTCTCCCCCGTCATTTGTGGCGTGATTGGCTATGTGAGCCCTTCAATCGGCCAGATTTGAAAATGCGATGCGGATTTACTGTGGATATTTTCCGTTAGACCACGATTTTCTCGCTATTGCTCGAATATGCATCGTCTTCCGACATGTGGCCATCCGACTGCAACAGCTGGGGAGCTGCTCGTGAAGATGGGTTCAAACTCCCTCGGCGAGCTTCCACTTGCATGGACGACGGCAGCGCTCGTGCCAGCGCGTGCCACTGGCGCTGGATGCCCTGCGAGCTCATCGAGGTGAGCTTTTCCATTGCGTGGAGAGCCGACGCGACTGGCGCTGCCTTTGGTGTCGTGGGTAGGCTGGTTGAGAAGCTGGGGCGTTGGCTTCGCTCCTTGGGCCGACTGCCAGTGGACTTGGACATCGCTCTCGCCTGCGACAGCAATCGCATCGTAGACGAGGACGATCGCTGGATAGGATCCTTCGTCTGGGGTTGCAGCTTGAGGAATGATGGGATGGCATAGACACTTGCACGACGGCTCCGTGGCGCTGCCGGTTGTGTTTGTATTTCGCAGGTAGCGAGAGGTGCGGCCGGGGATGGAGGAGTAGGAAAGACAATGTCTGGAACCGAATGAGACCGAGATCGAGATCGAATGGGAGAGTTCTCGTCTGCGTGATGTTCTTCTTTTCTGCGTTCACAGGACGCAGCTCGTTCCTTAGAACATCGCCATCGTCAGTCACATCTCCTGAGCAACGAGTCCTAAAGAGACGAAGTATGCCGATGGCAAACTCACCGGTGCGATGGGGCCAAGCTGATCGATCTTCCACGAGAGATGTGGCTCCACAAAGCCTCCAATGTACGGCCGCACGAGACTCCAGGCGATGCGGCCCGCTGCAATCACCCATGACTCTCCATACACACACAGCGTCGAAGCTGCCATGGTGGAGTGGGTACTGACTGCAATGTAGCGAGTGCTTCATCGCCGTGGCAACGTGGTACGCGTTAGTGTGAAGGAAGAAAGATTCAGCATCAACATGCCACAAAAATAGCGTGTACTTTTGACTCGAAACGAGAAAATGGATTGGGAGATCGATGCGCAAAGCGTCATCGCGCGTTCTCAACCCAGAAACGGCGAGCTGTCGATGGTGGATGGCTGCAGCATCTACAAGGACACGTTCTTGATGAACTTGTTGATCATCTCGAGCGCCACGGCTGGCTGGTCCTGCGGCACCATGTGGCCCGAGTTGTAGATGCGGAAGAACGTGAACAGCGGCGTGGCGCGGACGACACCGGCGTCGATCTGGGCCTCAGTCACGTACGCGTGCTCCTCCGCGGCGTTGAAGGTGTCCTTGCCCTTCCACTCGAGCGCCTTGGTCCAGGCCTGGTTACCGGCCCAGTTGCACATCGTGTCGGCGTCACCAGCGTAGATGAGCACGCGGATGTCGTCGTTCAGAAGGTCCGCCACGAAAGGCGCGAAGTTCTTGACTGGGTCGCCCGTCGAGTAGAAGTCGGCGTTGATCTTGTTGTTGCACTCCTGCCACTTGCCGACCTTGGTCGAGTCCACACCGAGGTACTTGCGGACACTCGCCGAGTCGAGGTACTGGGAGACGTAGTCCAAGTCGTAGCACTTCGTGGCGTCCTCCTTGTCACACGGCATACGGATGTCGTACGGGTTGCGCTTGCCAGCACCCAGCGGCTCCAGCAGCTCCTCCGCGCAGTAGATGTACGCGTCCGTGCAAGCCGCATCGTCCGTCTGGCACGCCTTAAGCTTCTCGCCACAGATTGGCGCGGCCGCCTTCATGACTTCGACCTGAGTGGCGTTGGGCACAAGCGTGATGTTGTACACGTTGTCGATCATGTCAATGGTGTGAGGCCACTGCACGACCGGGTCCGTGATGCCGTTACCGATAGCGATACCCTTGAGGTTGATCTTTGGGCTCGTCGCGTTCTGCTTGTTCTGCTCCCAGATCTTGTGTGCCGCCGCCGGCACGTAGTGGCCGCCGTAGCTTTCGCCCGTGATGTAGAAGTCACGGTCGCGTAGCTCTGGGTGCTTCTCCAGGAAACCCTGCATGAAGAAGTAGAGGTTCTCACCCACATCGGCTTCCTTGTTGTCCTCGTCGCCCGGCGCGCCGTACGAGAGACCGACGCCCGTTGGCTGGTCGAGCCAGATCACGTTGGCCTCGTTGGTCCACGAGTACGGGTTCAGCTGCGTCGACCGGTCCGGCTGCACGTGGCACGGGCCGTTCTCCGTGAGCATGGCCATCAGACTCGAGCAGCCTGGGCCGCCCGTGAGCCAGAGCACGAGAGGGTCCTTGCTTGGCTGGCTGCGCGACTCAAAGTACCAGTAGAAGTAGTGGTCATCCTTCTTGTTAGGCAGCGTGACGTAGCCGGCGTCGTGGCCCGTGAGACCACAGAAGAGCTCTTCCACACCGTTCGCCGTGGTGGCGACGATCGGGCGGCCGTCAGGCACCACAGGCTTGCTGGAGGCTGACGTAGCGATCCAGGCAGCGACGGCGCCGAGCGCGACGACGGCCGCGCCGACCGTGAGGAGCGTCTTCTTGTTGTTGGCGGCCGCCGAGCGAGCGCCCGTGAGCGGCGTGTTCTCGTTGAGCGACATGGTCTCTTGGTCCGTGCGCTGCTGCGTTCTGTTCTTGAGCCGGAGTGTCCACGAATGGCTCTTGGCACAGACGGCTCCAATGTCCGTGGCCGATGGCTTCGCTGTGGTCCTTCACACCCGCACACCAAACAAAGAGACGTCAGGATGGACGACTCACCGGATCCCCTTCACATTCCATACAAAAAGCAAGACTCTAAGTATGTCGACCATCCCAGTCACTCGAATGTCCAGAATGTTTGTCGTGTTCGGATCCAAAAACGAGCCATGAACGGATCCGTCATCCACCAGTGCAGACGAAAGCATCGCTTTGGACAGGGAGCTCCTCGCGCCGACGGCGCTCTGCTTGAAGCCGTGGTGCCAACAGGCCACCGTGGACTTCGCTGGGCGTTGCGGTTGGCCATTCTACTTTCCCCAGTGAGCACTAGAAGATCCTAATTGAACGGCGACAACAATGGCGGCCAAGACGGTCATGATCACGGGCAGCACGCGCGGCGTCGGCTTCTCGTTGGCTGAGCACTACGTCAAGCACGGCTGGAACGTCATCGGCTGCGCGCGCAACCTCAATGCCGCTGACAACGTGCGTGACTTACCCCGTTCTTGAGGGCGCTACAGGGACAGGATCTGACTGGTTGATTGCTTGGTGTGTAGCTCCGTGCGCTGTCGCCGTACAAACTCGTGCAGCTGGACTCGGCCGATGAGGATTCGATCCTGCGCGCTGCCGAGGAGCTCAAGGGCGAGGCCATCGACCTGCTGATCAACAACGCTGGCGTGCTGGAGAAGGAGAACCTGGAGAACACGCTCAAGGCCGGACTCATGAAGCAGTTTGAGATCAACGCCGTCGGCCCCTTCCTGGTCACGCGCGCGTTCCTGCCGCACCTCAATGCTGCTGCCGCGGCGCGCGGCTCGGCCATCGTCGCGCAGATCTCGTCCGACTACGGCAGCTTCACGGAGGCTGTGCCTCGCTCGCTGTTTGGCTACCGCGCGTCCAAGGCCGCGCTTAACATGATCACGCGTAGCCTGTCGATCGACCTCAAGGACGAGAAGATCGCGTTCCTGCTGCTGCACCCAGGCTTCGTCGCCACGGACATGAACGCCCACAGCGGACCCGTGAGCCAGGCCGACAGCGTGGTCGGTCTCACCAAGGTGATCGCCGGCACGACGCTGACCGACAACGGGCGCTACTGCGACTACACGGGCCGCAACATGACCTGGTAGACATCTCGGAATCACTGTATGATCATCGTGTTGTTTCCCGGATTTGAAAAGCGACCTTTGCTGTATCCAACGATCACTGATAGTGAGACTAGTTAATCTGTTCGGCGCTACTTGTGCCCGTTCACGACAGGCCACGACGTGCCACTACCATACTGCAGAATGGAGACGATGGCGTCTTCGGCAACGTGCTTCAACCTCGGATTGCGGCGCTCCAGCCGGGTGAGCACACTTAGAAATGCAATCGTCGTGGCAACGGGAACATGGATGCAGCGGAACGCATCCAGTTGGAGCTTCAACCGATAGCTTGCGTCTAGGTCACGACCCACGTCGACGTACCGAAGGTGAGGAAGTGCGCGGACAAATTGTAGCAGGATGCCCGGCCCCTCTGCGCTGCGAACGTAGCGGTTGTCTGCAATCACAAGGTAACGGAGACGATCCAACTCGGCAAGACTCATCAGTTCGGTTGCTGTCAACTCGCTGCCTGAGAGGTCCAAAGCTCTAAGCGAAGACGGCAACCTCGCCAGGGGGCAACCTTCAATTCGACGCTTGACCCCACAGAAGTAACCCGCGATGGAGACGTTCAGCTCCTGAAGGTTCACGCAGCCTTCCACGATGCGGAAGATCCCACGAGACGCGCGCTTCCGCAGAGCCAGTCGCTGCAACCTTCTCCCGGCTACTTGGATCAAAGGAACAACCAAAGAACCATAGTGATCGGCGACGACCGCCGTGAAGATGCTTCCAACCAGGGGCCGGCCATCCGCTGTGCGAACACAGGAGACCGCGTTCGCTCGCACCCAGCCAACGGTATCTTGACTTGCCGAATCGACCGCAGGAACCGCGAGTCCGATACTGCCATCACCGCTGTCCGACACAACAGCGTAGTATTGGTCGGGATTGAGCTTGATCGCCAACATCCTGGTCAGCGCTTTGTCCTCAAAGACGTCAAGAGTGAAGCACTGGCATTCGACACGCGCTCCCTCTCGCTGGGATCGCGCAACGGTCTCTTCGACTAGCTCTGCCAAGCCTGCCAAGACATTCTGGTGGAAGGCATTGTCAAAGCGGTGTCCTTCTTCCAGCTGCACGCCGCTGATGTTGATTTCGCAGCCATTCCCCACGACCCCTGGAGGAGAAAAGAGAAGCCGACCGAGCTGTTTCGCTGCGTCGACATCTATGACCTTGGCCTCCGCCAAGGACAGCATTCGGAGAGGCCGCGTGGCGTTTTGGAGGGCTTCGTACAGCGCATTCACGTACTCGAACGCGAAAGGGCGGACGCAATCGAGTGCGAGAGACACTCCGGACGTATCGTGGGGCCCTTTCGAGGTGAATGCTGTAGCAAAGACTCGTCTTAATGCTGCCATGTACGTTGTTGGGCTGAATCTGAAGAGCGGCGGCGGCCTGTAGCTGCTGAGTCCAAGACCTCGTATTGGTATCGTCGCGGGGTCTTCCAGGATGCACCCAAGTGCGCTAAGCTCACTCTCATGGAGAGAGATGTGGAAGAGGAGCGCTCCCATGGTCAGTTTCTCGTTTCGTGGTGTAGGCGCGCCTCGCTTGTCCGCGCAGTTTGCCTGGACACGGCGGAGAAGCTCGTGCAGCCACTTCATATCGTCAGCAGAAAAGGTGGCAGCTCCAAGGTTCCACCAGGAGGGGCTGCAAAACTCAAAGCCAACGGACACTGGCAGGGTGGCACATCCGGTGGGTTCTTGCTCGCAAAGAAACGCTTCCAGAGCTGCCGATTGTTGAGGAATTTCCTTGACGGGTACGCGGAGTAGAACGTGGACCCCATTCGCTTTGACGAAACGCACCCACCTGGCGATCAATACACTGGACCAGGAGCAGAGCACACGCGTCCAAAATCGCAGGCTCAAGTCGTCCCAGCGGCGCATGCGCTCGGCCCAGGCGATCAGTTTTGCGGCAGCACGTAGAACTTTGAGAGAGCGCGTTTCCGGGGGCGTTTCCGGATCCGTGTTGGAAGAGGTCGGGTCGAAGCGTCGATGCAAGTCGATGATCAGAGAGCACCGCAGCGAGCATAGATGGTCAAGGTCGATGAACGCGTCGTCCCATTCCGCCGATACTCGCAACACCCCGCGGAGTGGCTTGTGAAGCTGACCCCAACGCGCATCGCTCTCCAGGAGTTCCTCCGCCGCCTTTCGATCTGGTGCTGGCCGCTGACCGCGACGAGCATCGCGGTCTTCAAGATTGCAACGTCGAGTCTTCCCCATGGCTCCCGAGGCAAAAGGAAAAATGAAGGACTACGAATTGGGGGGCTACGGAAAGCAGACCGAAGTTGTTATCCATCAAGCATGAGAGAAATCTGAGAAAAGTATCGGACAACCGCCCTCTTCGCTCAACAAAAGGTTGTGAGAGACACAAACGCCAAGAGACCTTGGCCATCTAGTGCGGTCCACGGTTCTCTGCAGACGGAAGGCTGCGAGTGAACACCTCGGCTCGGGGCGTGGGTCAATCGTCCATCCGTCTTGCGTCTACGTCATCCCACAAGCATTTTCACTGAGTGTGCAGCCAATCTGAAAGCCCTCACATTCCACGGTGTTTCTCCCAGGCAAACGAACGCAATCGAAAGGGTTTTTGACAAAACAGGGGGCTATTTCATTACCCTTTCCAAAACACGACCGATATGACGGAACAGGGGGCTATTGACAAAAGAGGGGGCCCACCTTGACCCACCTTGCTGCGGTGCTGGCGCAGCCGCCTGCGTGAAAGCAACGCAAAGCAATGGTGTAGCTGTGCAAAGCTGAACACATTGGCGAGTTGGAGGCGGTGTATATACTTTTGTCTGGCGGCGCAAAACGCAACCTTTAGGCCCCGTGAGCGGTGACGGCCGCGGTGATTTCGCGATGACCGAAAAGTCCCTGATTTTGCTGATCGAAGCCCCCTGTTCCGTCATTTCGGTCGTGTTTTGGAAAGGGTAATGAAATAGCCCCCTGTTTTGTCAAACGTCCCAATCGAAACTTCGATTACGAAGAGCTCCAGGTCATTGTGAGAATGATGGTCGTTTCGCTACTATCATGCGACGTGTGTAATCTTGATTCTTGTAAAGGCGCCTTCACATCACACTCACACGGGACCTGATGATAAAACTTGCAGGATCCTGTCCATTCTCAATTCCGCGCTCTGGAAGACACAAGCAACCACAACGGATGACTGGCAAGACTGTGTTGATCACGGGCACCACGCGCGGCATCGGGCTCGTGTTCGTGGAGCACTACGTGTCCGCGGGCTGGAAGGTCATCGCGGCGGCGCGCAACATCGGAGACAAGGCCGACAAGCTGCGCGAGCTCAAGCCGCACAAGATCGTGCAGCTGGACGTGAGCGACGAGGACTCGATCGTCCGCGCGGCCAAGGAGCTGGAGGGCGAGAGCATCGACCTGCTCATCAACAACGCTGGAGTACTCTGGCGCGAGACGCTCGACAACACCAAGAAGGCGGACCTGCTCACGCAGTTCGAGGTCAACGCCGTCGGTCCGTTCCTCGTCACGCGCGCGTTCCGTGGCCACCTGAAGCGCGCGGCGACCGCCAACGGCCTTGCCAAGGTGCTGAACTTGTCGTCGGTGCTCGGCAGCATTGCCTCCAATGAGACCGGAGGTCTGTACGGCTACCGCGCGTCCAAGTCGGCGCTCAACATGATCAACAAGTCGCTGGCGCTCGATCTGAAGGGCGATGCGATCACCACGATCGTCGCGCACCCGGGCTACGTGGCCACGGATATGAACAGCTACCAGGGCACTGTGCAGCCAAAGGACAGCGTCGCGGGGCTCACGAAGCTGATCGAGAACGCGACGCTTGAAGACACGGGCAAGTACTTCGAGTACACGGGCAAGCCATTGCCATGGTGAGTATCCAAACACGTAGCTGTTTGCCAATCATGTTCGCTCTATTGGGGGGTTCAATCTCATCTTGACGGACAGCTAGCTGCCTTTCCCCCTTCATGCTTCTACCACTCGCTGATCTTGTAATCCTTGAGGAACTGGCCAAACATGGGCGGCTCCGTGTTGTCCGCCTGGTGCAACACGAAGATCGGATCCAGCACGCGCGCAGCGGCGTCGACCTCGTCCAGTGGCGTCTACGCATCCAACACGATCAAGTTAGTTCCCACACTGCAGCCTCCAGCACAAGGCTGAGAACCTCGAACGGTACCTGGAAGTTGTGGCTCGTGGCGATCCGCACCGCGGCCTCTCGCGGATTCTCGTCGTTGATCCAGCCCGTGTCCACCGAGTTCATGTAGATGCCCTGCTGCGCGAGGTCCTCGGCGCACGTTCGCGTCATCATGTTGGCGGCGGCCTTGGCCATGTTCGTGTGCGGGTGGTTGGGTGTCTTGACGCGGTAGAACTTTCCCTCCATCGCGCTCACATTGATGATGAACTTGTGCTCATTCTTGCTCTGCAGATGCAAACAAAACCATCAAAAGCGTCAGTCACACTACAGTACGTTGCGCGCCACAGTGAGTGGCTGTGTACCTTGAGCAGGAGAGGGATCACGCGCTTGTTGAGAATGAATGGCGCCATGGTGTTGATCGCGAACACCTCCACGAGTTCTAAGACAACAGACCCGTCAGTGGTTTACAGACTGATCTCGTTCCCACATCGCACACGCACCCATGGTTTCGATCTCGTCGATCTTTTGGACCCACGTGTTCTTCTTGCGCAGATCCACTTGCTGCTTGTTGCCGTCGACCTGTCCCACCGGGAACAGCTCGGCTGTCTCGGCACTCTCCTCGTCTTCTGGCAGGACGACGATCTGCGACAGCATCACAGACGATGGCACACCGGCAGTCGTCGTGGACTGGAGCTGCTGATCAACTGCAGGTGGCGCACGCACCAGCGCTCCTTCCTGCGTGGACGCATCTGCCTGTGTCGTCGCTGGGCCATTCTCTAGACCGAGAAGCGACGCGTTGCCCTGCAGAAGCTGCGTCGCCGCTGCGAACTTCTCAGGCACAGGCGCGACTTCCGCCTCCAGCAAGTGCTTGTAGTAATGCACGGGGCGGCGGATGGTCTGCGTGGCGTTGTTGATGAGGATGTCAACGCGGCCGAACGTCTTCTCCACGTGGTCCATGAACTTGTCGATCACGCCCAAGTCACGGAAGTCCAGTCCGTACACTTGCAAGTGTGTTTTCCAGTCCTCAAAGTCAGCTTCCTGCGCGAAGCGGTAGGCCGCGTCCTTGGGGAACCGCGTGGTCGCCACGACCGTCGCGCCGGCACGCAGCAGCTTGAGCGCGATCTCGTATCCGATCTTGACGCGAGCGCCCGTCACGATGGCCACGTGGTCCACGAGATTCGCAGCCTGCAGGCGCTTGGAGAAGTTGAGCGTCGCGCACGACGGGCACATGCGGTCGTAGAAGTGGTGCAGCTCACGGAACTTGGCCTTGCACGTGTAGCACGCGCGGTGGTGGTGCAGCTCGGGCGTCGACTTGTCCGTCTCCTCCTTGGACTCGTTGGACTCGTCCGCTGGCGTGGCACTCGCCTCACCAGTCGCCGTGAGCATCGCTGGTCCGCCGGCACTTCCGCTGACGCCGTCCGGCACTTGCGCGAGCAGTGGATTCTGCTCCGTGAGTTGGGCCAGTCGCGCGAGCCGCTCGGCGCGCAGCTTGGTGTTGTTCACGAACTGCTGATCCAGCGCCTTCTGGCGGGCGCGCTCAATTTTGAGCTTGCGCTTCTTCTCCTGGCGCTGCGTGTCGGCGTCCGCCGTCTGCCCGTGGAAGAGCTTCTTGCGGAGCTCGTCGATGAGCGGCATGACGGCCTTACGAAGCGGCTTGTAGCGCGGCGACTGGAACTGCGCGAGCCCTTCCTCGCCATGGAAACGCGAGAGGACGTCGATACACTGCTGCAGCTCCGCGTCGCTCACGAGCGGCGCAGCGTCCAGCGCAGGCGCCGCTGTCGGCATGGGTTCGTCCGCCACGGTGCTGACGTCCATTCCCGCACTGGCAACCACCAAGAAAGGCATCGGCGGTTAGTTATGGAACATTCCGGAACTAACGACTTGCGCGTTGAACAGGCGTAAATTTGTGTTGCGTATCATCGTGGACCACGATTCGTGGTTTGACGTGGCTTCACTTTATTTATTGTACCCTCTCCCTTTTCGGAATGATGGTAATGACGTGGCTTCACTTTATTTATTGTACCCCCTGCCTTTTCAAAATGATGGTAGACAGGCCGTCAAAGACTGATGAGATCCATCACTTCCCAGTCATGTGAGTCTGTGGTGGCCGCCGCAACCGAACCTGGCTTCCCGAACGTATCACTTCCAGACTCGCCCTGCGAAGCCCACGTCTCCCAGCTCTCAAGCAAGACCCCTCCATCCACCGAGCATGGCGCCTCGTGAGACCACGCCACTGCGCGCGCCCACCCACGACGTTGGCGCCTCGCAGCGCAAGAAGCGCATCGCGGCTCTCGTCGGCGTGATCGCCGTCGCCGCCGTCGGACTCGGATACTGGGTCTCCACCAGCAAGAGCGCGCCAGCAATCGGCGCCGCCACGGGATCCACGCCGCCAGTTGTTGTGCCTGCCACCGTCGCTGGTGACGTGACCTGCGGCATCGCCAACACGGAGGCTGGCTACATCCAGCTGCCCAACAAGAAGGCCGACAACTACTTCTACTGGTACTACGAGTCGCGCTCGAGTCCGTCCACGGACCCGCTGGTCGTG
>JAADXN010000847.1:0-14528 GCA_023337875.1 Pythium apleroticum | reverse complement strand
GTATCCGATCGAGGAAGAGCGCAAATGGAGAGCCGCCTCTCTTACCAACTTGAGCTGAGTATGGCGACCACACTGCCATCAAGTCGGGAGCAATAGAAGCGGTACACGAAGCTGTCGGCGTCAAGGGTAGCCGTCGATCCTGGATCAATCAACGCATGGATGGACGAGACTCTCCATCGGAGGAGTGGCTATGGCTAGCAACGCTTCTCTATTCCTTAGCGCCTTCGCTGTCGGCTCTCTAGGCCTTTCGGGAGATGATTCTATAATAGTTGTGCAGCCCTCCTATTCTGGCTGTTCAGGATTCGTTCGCTGACACTGTGCCAGTCGAATGCACAGTGACAATAGGTGGCAAGCAGAAGAAAGCCTTGTGGCACGAATGGCGACATCAACTGGACGACTCGCAGCTTTCTTTGACTGTTAGCTGCGTGAAAAGCATCAGACGCGAGCACCTGTGCTGGGCTTCTGAGCAAACTAACAATAGACAAAAATCGCGCCCAGATTATCCACAGTCCCCGCACCCACACGAGGACAACAGGGCAAGTCCACCAGCTCTCGCAACGCGGCCGGGGCCTTGGGAAGCAGTCGCCAATTCGCCACGCGACCTCGGGCTTCGCAGCATGGAACGCACCACGAATCCCGTGACGGTGACGCCGCTCGGGTCGAAGCCCATTCGAGCCGTTCTCGCCGTGTCTCCGAGGGGATTCATCGCGATCTGGTGGCTCGTGCAGAGCGTCCACGCCGTGTTCATCGTGTACTCGGTGTATGTGATCAAGCTCCATCGCTACTTCATCACAGAGGACTTACAAGTCACGATCGACTACATGGGGACCACCGTGATCAACTTCTTCGACGCTGTCATTGTTGCGCACAGTATCCTCATCGCCTGCCACGCCGGGGGCCTACTACAGTCTGTGTGGTGGTCTCTGTACTATCGCCAGTGGCGGTTCGTGGGCAAGACGAAGGTCCTGCACCGCCGCCACGTCGAGCGCCGTCATACTGTGATCAAGCAAACCCTCGCGAGCGCGCACAGCACCACTAGAAGTGGTACGAGGCAGACTATCAGCCCGCCAGTGGCGGTATCAAAGGTCTCCGTCGTCAAGCGACTGCTGCAGCAGACCATCAAAGCCGCGAAGGACTTTGGACTCGCAGTATTCGGGCGCTACGGCATCTTCGGCGTCGAAGGCACCTATTACGAGAGCACGTTCTTCGCGATGGAGGTCGTGGAGATCTCATTGCAGATTTTTCAGGCGTACAAACTCAGTCTGTTGGTGCATCGTGTGTGGATCAATCGACTGAACGCCGTCATCCTCATCCTCAACTGCTGGTCAACAGCGTTCGTGCATCAATTCTTGCACGGCAATCGGCTAGTCAAGCGCGTCGCGCTTCTCGTGGTGGACGGCATCTTCGACGTCATCTCGAGTATGGTGATTCCGTTTGTGATCATCTATCCGTACTACAAGGAGTTCGATCTCCCGCGACGGGACTTCCCGTTGGTGAACTACTACAGCGACGTATGGGTCATCCAGGCGATTTCGGAGAACCGCCAGATCCTCGTGACGTCGTGGCTGGACTACGTGTCCAAGCACACGCCGGGCGTGACGGTGTTCGGTGGAATGCTCGTCTTGAAGAATTATGTCGTGATGGATCGCTCAGCGAGCAAGCTCACGATCAGGCAGCTACTCGCTCTCCACGTCCGCTCAGACAGCGGCACTCGCATCCGCTCGACGTTAATGGTCGCCCTCAAGTCAATATTGCCGAAGACTCACACCCAAGTCGAGCCATTCCACGCCGTCTCTGTCGGAGGCAGGGCAGCGGCGTCCACTGTGAATGTACTCGAAACGAGTGACGGCAAAATGTCGGCACTGCTATCGCGCAGCGAGCGGCTCGCGGTGACCGCTGCGTTATTCGGCAAGTACAAGAACAAGTGGCAGCATCTCCTGCTCTTCCTCACTGGGCTCGCGATCCTGATCATCCACGTCCACTCCACAACTGCCGCACTGCTGTCTCACACAAAAGGCTGCTTGCTGGAAGTGCGGGCGTGGTTCGTGACCTCGTCGACGTGTGTGGCGCTCGAAATCAACTGTGCAAACGGCGAGTTTGACGACGGCTCCGACACACAGGCGCTCAACACCCACGTCCACAACTTGCTCCCGTCCGCTCTCAAGTCGATTGTGTTCGCGAGCTGTTCGCGTCTCCACGTGCCGTCCATGATCCAGCGCTTCCCGGGACTCCAGATGATCAAGATCTACAACTCCACGGTGGTGCAATGGGACGCAACGGCTGAGCTCCGAGAGGATCTGCATTCAGACCTGCAGTTCCTGTACATCAGCGACTCGAACTTCAGTGGCAGCGGCGAAGTTCCGGCCGGTCTTCTGAGTGATAAATTCCCACCGACACTCGTGGACGTCGAATTTTCGGGCACCAATCTGGTGAAGTTCCCGTCGGATCTCTACAAGAAGTGGACGACGATGCAGTTTTTCGTGCTGGAGCGGAACCCACACATGACGGAGATCCCAGAGCCTCTGCTCAAGATGAAGATCCCGCAGTTGTATCTCGGCAGCAACGGGATCACGACACTTCCGGACAAAATATTTAGCGATCAGGCGTTCTGGGCACTCAACTTTAACGACAACCCGCTGCGAGCGCTGCCCAACACGATCGGAGACTTCAGTATGTTCAAGACCATCAGCGTCGTGCGCACGAACGTGTCCGTTCTGCCTTCGTGGCTGACGGAAACACTGTACGATCCAGCCACAGGCGACGAAATGGCTCCATATCTCGGATACGTTCGACTGCGAGCTGGCGGTGCGCCACTTTGTGAAGACACGGACAAGAAGGCAGCGGCAACCAAAGCGAAGCAGAGCTGGGTCCGCTTGAACTGTTCCACGAGCGTCGTCTCGCACGTGTACCCGATTGAAGAGGAGCGCACATGGCGAGCTGCCTCCCAAGCAAACCTAAAGTGAGCCCAAAACTGAAGCAAAACGACATAAAACGACAGGCGAAACACAATTACAACATCAAAACACTCATAGCTCGGTGTACAAGTCCCTGTAGAACTCGCGTTGGCTCTTCTTCTTCTCGGCGATCGCTGCCTCGTTCCTGCTGGCTGAGCTCTTGGGGCGATCACCCGCTGCTTGGGCCTCGAGCATCGACTTGTTTTCTCGTACGGCCGCGAACCGTGCTGTCGTCGACGCTTCAGGATTGGATGTGGCCCGCCTCCGTCCCCCATCGTGGAAGGATCCTAGATCTAACTGCTTATGCCGCTCAAGGTGTCGCTGGAACTGGAGTTGGGCGAAGTCACTGGCCAGATTCCTTCCAGACAAATAGAGATCTTCGGTACTGCGGCTTCGATCACGCGATGGATCGACTAGAGCGATAGTAGCAGTGGCTTCGGTCTCATACGTCACCCCTGACGATGTGCTGGACGTACACGAGCCACTGTTGGTCCGCTTCCGTATTAGCTCGTCGTAGTTGTAGGACGGACTTGGTTCAGGTAGTGACTCAACACGCTTTGACGATGACTTGATCTTTTCTTCTCGTTCTGCGTGCTTGCGATGCCTGGCTTCCTTGTGTTTTCCTTCCGTGTGGGCGCTGCTCGTGGCTGCTGTTGTGGTCTTCTTGACTCGCTTCACGCACACAACACACAGCATTTGCGTCTCGACTCGGCCCGTTGCGCGTTTCATTCGGCACAATGGCTTCTCATCGCCACAGGCTCGGCACACGCTCTTCCGGCAGATCCCGCAGAGATGGAGAGCTTCGGCTCGGCTCTGCCGTGTCCTGTTACACCGTTGGCAGGTATTACTGACCACGGCTGGCTCCTCTCGACGACGGTCGACCATCCGCGTGAGCACCTTGGCGTTGCAGCACTCGACCGCATCGGAGACCATGAGAATGCGATTCGTGAGAATATCCTGCGCCACGCCGCGCCGCGAGCTGCCCCAGTACTCTGCCTGGATGAAGCACAGAACTTGGTCGTCGCTCACTTTGCGGAACAGGTAGCACAGCGCGAACGGCTCCAGTCGTAAAGTTGGACGGGAGCGTCCATCGGCTCGGTCGGGCGGCCAGTCGTCGTGGTCTGCCAACGAGTGGACAATGTGATACGCAACCTCAGTGTTGTCACTGTCCAGCGTCACCCCCATGCGCTCAAATGTGAGCAGGTCGAACGCCTGGTCTTCACTCACTGTAGAAGAGCTGGCACCGTGTGTAGCACACCACTTGATCCCCGCAAAGCGGAACGGCGTGTCGGGTTTTCTCGTCTCGAACGCCTGCAGCACCGCACCGTCCAGCACGCGCTGGCCACTCAAAACAGCTTCCACGCCCAGAAGATCACTCGTTGTGTCGCAGTACAGGCCGCGCTGGACCTCTTCCAGACTTCCCTGGATGTACCCAGTGCCGACGAGCAGCACACTCGCGGACGCTTCGCCTGGACCGTGTATCTGTCGGTAGACCTTGAGCTGTCCGCGCGCGCCGAGCCGATTCCACTTGTGCGTGTCCATCGTACCATTGTACCGCGCCAGCGCTGCCAGCGCCTCACACAGCGTACGGTCGCACTGCTCCTCACACTCGAGGCGCTGCTGCCGCGTCAGCGACGGCGCCGACGCCTCCGTGGGCCTTCTCATCGCGGCAGATCCTCGTCTTCACGCAGTCGCAGCGCGTAATGTTAAACCGGGCGCCTGCTGCGGTGTACTAGGCGCCGTATCTCACGCAGGCGCGTGGGTCTCGTGGCAGGAGAGCCGCTCGCCGAGGAGCTCCGGTCGCGTGGCCGCCTTTCGCACTCGCCATCTTCCCTCGGCTCACTGGGTCACAAAGACCATCACTCCTTCTCTTAAGTTCGCTTGATACTTGCGCACTTAAAGAATTATGGACATAAATCGGGCTTGAACCCATCAACTAGCTAGTGCGATTTTTTTCCAAAAACGAGGTTATCTGGTTAGTGAAGTGCAGTCAGCAGTTTCACAAAACGTGTTTAGCTTGTTTACGAGATGTCAAACCATCTTGGCAAGCGAGGCGGCGCGCCATTGCCGCTCTTCGTCGATCGGATAGATGTGGTTGGCCGTCAGTCGGTAGCAGTTCAAGTGCACCCACTCCTGCTTCGTGTCGTTGGCGTTCTGTCGTTTGGCTGGGTCGTCGCACAGTGGCGTGCCGCTGGCGAAGACCTCAGCGTAACCTTGAGGCGAAAATCCTAATATATTAGGGAGCTGCCCGGCAGTGGCCCACAACGGCAGCGCGGAGACGTTGGTGTCCGCCGCTTCAACTGAGTAGAACGAACTCAGGTCTCCCATCGTGTCCGGCAGCGCCTGCAGTGGGTTGCCGTTGAGGTTCAGCGTCCAAAATGCCTGGTCTGCCAGTGAGCCGTATGGGAATGCCGTGATACCGTTGCTGCCCAAATACAACTGCGGGATCTTCATCTTCAAGACCGTTTCTGGGATTGAAACGAGGCTTGGGTCGCGTTCCAGCACGAAAAACTGCATCGTCGTCCATTTCTCGTGGAGATCTGGCGGAAAATGCTTGATGTTTGTACCCGAAAACTCGATATCCGTCAACGTTGGCGGGAAGTTAGCACTCAAGAGGCCTCTTGGCATGTCGCCATCTCCGCTGAAGTTCGAATCGCTGAAGTAGAGAAGCTGGAGGTCCGAATGCAAATCCTCTCGCAGCTCGGCTGTGTCGTCCCACTGAACCACAGTCGAATTGTAGATCTTGATCATTTGCAGGCCGGAGAAGCTCTGGATCATCGGCGGAACGTGGAGACGCGCACAACTCGCGAAGATGAGCGACCTGAGGGCCGACGGAAGCACGGCTCGCCCTCGTTCTTCGAGCGCTGCCACGTCGGCTCCGTCGTCGAACTCGCCATGAGCGCAGTTGATCTCGAGGGCGATGCAGGTGTAGGAAGTGGCGAACCACGGTCTCACTTCGAGCAGACAGCCTCGCGTTTGCGATAACACGGCGACGGTAGTGGAGTGGATGTGGATGGCCAGAATCGCGAAACCAGTGAGGACGAGGAGGAGATGGTGCCAGGTCATTTGGATCCGGTGGCCGCACGTTAACCGGGAGCTCATCTTGCCACCTTTCTCGTTGAGTGTACTCACTGCCGCGTCGGATTTCCTCGTGGCGGAGTCGATGTCGCGATCAAGTGGGAACTGAGCGTTCACGGGTACGCATGGAGCGATAGATGCTGTGCGCACACTCGATTTCTTGGCCCTAACCGTGCAGTCCATGATGACATACTGCTTCAGCACGAGCATTCCACCAAACACGGTCACGCCAGGAGTCAGCTTGGAGATGTAGTCGAGCCACGACGTCACGAAGATCTGGCGGTTCTCCGAAATTGCTTGGATGAGCCATACGTCGTTGTAGTAATCCACGAGAGGGAAGTCATGCCACGCGAGATCGAACTCCTTGTAGTACGGATAAATGATCACGAGCGGGATCACCATACTGGAGACGATGTCGAAGATGCCGTCGACCACGAGCAGCACGACGCGCTTGGCCAGTCGGTCACGATGAAGAAATTGATGCACGAGCGCCGTTGACCAGCAATTGAGGATGAGTACGACGGCGTTGAGGCGATTGATCCAGACGCGAGGCACCAGTAGGCTGAGCTTGTAGGCTTGGAAGCTCTGGAGCGCAATCTCCACGACTTCCATCGCGAAGAACGCGCTCTCGTAGTGCGTGCCTTCGACGCTCAACAAGCCATCGCGTCCGAAGATCGCGAGGCCCAGCTTTCGCCCTACTTCGATGACTCGCTGATAGAGTCTCGTGGTGATACGCACGGTCGACGACGGCTGTGTCGTCGCTTCAGTGATCGAGTCGGTACCGTTGATGCCTGACACTCTGATTGATCGTATCGTTCTCGTCGCCGTCCTGGAGTCGATCTGCATCCAGTTGCCCATAAACCGCCACTGCCGATGGTACAACGACCACCACAGGGACTGCGCCATTGCTGCAGCGTGGCTCACAATCAAGACATAGTGGGCAGTGACCACGGCGTCGAAGAAGCCGAATACTGTCGGGCCCATGAAATCGATCGTGACTTGAAGGTTGTTGGCGATGAAGTAGCAATGGAGCTTGATCACACCCGCCGAATACACGATAAACACGGCATGCAGGCCCAAGACGAGCCACCAAATCACGATGAAGGCTCTCGGAGACATGACGAGAACCGCCCGGGCGGGTGGCCCATTCGTCAGGGGCGATACTGTCGCTGGCCGCGTCATGCCAAGAGTGAGCGACGCCATGAGCTCTCAGCCCAGGGCTGCAACTCTCCGGATGTTCGTGATTACCACTCGGTCGATACGGTGAGGGTCAGGTCAGGTGCCGTTGGATCTAATGTTAGCTCGCTCTACAGCCCTCGTGTACCATGCGGCCGGATCTAGCTCACGTCTCACGTCCCACGATTATGCGTTTGCTTTTCTGGCGTTGGCGTTCACTGCTCACGCTGAGCTTGGACGACGTTTACCAGCATATCAAATTGTTCGTTCACCGCCTCCATCGTTTGCGCTTGGAGCTCCACTTGCTTCGTTTGCAGGTCCAGCTGATGACGCCGCAGCTCCAGTTTCCGCGCATCCAACGTTCTCCTCCGCCGCCATCTTGTCGGGACGCCCACTCGTTTTCGCTGGGGCGCGATGGGCTTGCAACTGCAGCTTCTCTTACAACTCCTCGTTGCTCGCATTCCGACTCAACGCTGCGCGGTTCCCATCCCTGTGGTGCCTCACGAGAAACACGAAGCGGGAATGACACGAGCGGGCGGCTTGCTCACCGTTGAAAAAGTTGTCGCTGCGAGAGCGGCGGCCACGCGGCCCCACGCCTCCATCATCTTATCTTGGCCTGCGCCCACTGCTCGTGGAGGTTCCCCTGCAGGAGAAGCGAGAGGCCATCCTGGGGCGTGAAGTTCTTCATCGCGACGTCGCTGGGGGGCATTTTTCGTCGCCAAACTCACCGCCTACCTTCATCCCAGGTTTGCGAGCGAGGCGGCCCGCCATTCGCGCTCCTCGTCGATAGGATACAAGTAGTCGGTCCAAAGCGGTGAGCAGTCCAGAAGAACCCATGGCAGCTTGTCCCGAGTTGCAGTTTCTCTCGCCTCGGCGTCTTCACACAACGGACTTCCTCCAGCGACCACTGTGGCGTCTCCTCGAAACGGAACCATTGGTTCGCCTGTGGTCGGATGGTACTGCACGCTGGTGAGCCACGATGGCAGCGCGGAAACGTTCGTGTGCGCCACTTCGACAACGTTCAACGAGCTGAGGTCTCCGATCGTGTCTGGCAGTGCTTGCAACGGATTGCCGTTGAGGCTGAGCCTCCAAAACAATTGATCGACCAGCAAATCCTGCGGAAGTGTCGTGATGTCGTTGCCGGCGAGAAACAAATGCTGAATCTTCATCTTGCCGAGCGGCTCAGGGATCTGTGTGATATGTGGGCATCTTTCAAGTACAAAGTACAGGATTGTCGTCCATTTCGTGTGGAGATCTGGCGGAAAACGCTGGATGTTCGTACCAGAAAATTCGATATCCGTCAGCGTCGGCGGGAAGTTGGCACTCAGCACCCCAACAGGTATGGCTCCGTCATCACTGAAGTTCGAATCGCTGACGTAGAGAAGCTGCATGTCAAAATGCAAGTCGTCCCGCAGCTCGGCCTTGGTGTCGTCCCACTGAACCACAGTTGAATTGTAGATCTTGATCATTTGCAGACCGGAGAAGCTCTGGATCATCGGCGGAACGTGGAGACGCGCACAGCTCGCGAAGATGAGCGACCTGAGGGCCGACGGAAGCACGGCTCGCCCTTGTTCTTCGAGCGCTGCCACGTCAGCTCCGTCGTCGAACTCGCCATGAGCGCAGTTGATCTCGAGGGCGATGCAGGTGTAGGAAGTGGCGAACCACGGTCTCACTTCGAGCAGACAGCCTCGCGTTTGCGATAACACGGCGACGGTAGTGGAGTGGATGTGAAGGATCAAGATGGCAAGGCCGGCGAGGAAAAGTATGAGATGTTGATAGTTCGTCTGGAGCCACTGGCCACGCGTGAACTGCGTGGATGTGTCATCATCATCAGCTTCCTCAGGAGTGTTCACAGTAGACTTCGCCTCTCTGATCTGAACACTCGGATTGGGAGAGGGTACTGATGCTTGCGAAACGATTGGGATTCCGCTTCGGCGAGACCCACTGGCTGAGTGTCCATGCAATGCGTTGAGATGACTGCCCGTCATTGCGCGGTTCATCACGACGTACTGCTTCAGCACGAGCATTCCACACAAGACCGCGATGCACGGGGTGAGCTTGGAGATATAGTCGAGCCACGACGTCACAAAGACCTGACGGTTCTCCGAGACGGCTTGGATGAACCACTTGTCGTAGTAGTAGTTGACGAGAGGGAAGTCCCCCGTTGAAGCATCAAACTCTTCGTAGTACGGGTAGATGATCACGAGCGGTATCACCATACTGGAGACGATGTCGAAGATCCCGTCCACTACGAGCAGCACGACGCGCTTGGTCAGCCGGTCACTTCGGAGAAAGTGGTGGACGATCACCGTCGACCAGCAGTTGAGGATCAGCACGACGGCGTTGAGGCGATTGATCCATATGCGCGGGACCAGCGTACTCAGTTTGTAGGCCTGGAAGATCTGGAGGGCGATCTCGACGACTTCCATCGCGAAGAACGTGTTTTCGTAGTACACGCCTTCGACGCCAAAGAAGCCATGGCGTCCGAACAACGCGAGTCCTGCCTTCTTGAACGCCTGAATGCTCCTGTGGAGCAGAGTTCTTGCGACAACGATTTCGGACGACTGAACTGTCGAATTCGGCGTAGCGCTACTTGCAGTCGCAGTAGTTTTGACCAAGAAGGTTGGCGTGATCACGGCTTGGCGTTGTGGGCGATTTCGACGAGGTTTGTCGGTAGAGTGACTGACAAAGAGCCACTGCCGATAGTACAGCGACCACCACACGGACAGGAGCATGGCTGTGGCGTGGCATACAATCAGTACGGAATGTGCGGCGATGACGGCATCGAAGAAGCCGTACACGGCTGGTCCCAAGTAGTTGATGGTGCTCTGTAAGTCTTGAGTGATGAAGTAGCGATGAAGCCTGATCACATTTATCGAGTATGTGATAAACACGGCGTGCAGGCCCTGTACGAGCCACCAGATCGCGATGAAGCGTCTTGGAGACACGACAAGAGCCTCTCGAGTCAGCAGCGCACCCTCAGAGGGCAGCACCGTCGCGGGTCGCACCATGTTGATTAAAATGCCGACAATCTCTTGTACCACGGGGCCTTTGTCACGCGCTCGTTCTGCATAATCGGAACTTCTGTGTCTCTCGCGAAGCAATTCCGTCGCCGCCGACCTTGGTCCATGCGAAGGCTACGTGTCTAAAGTTAGGATTTCCACACGATTGCGACGAGGTGCTTGTGGAGTGACGTCGCCGCAACCGTGCCCGCCTTTCTCGCCGGGAAAAACGACAAACACCATCACTCCCGTTTTGCTTTGTTAAGTTCGCGCGCACTTAACCCCATCTGGCTATCCTTCCATCAAAAGCGCATTTCTTGACTGGTCTCACTAATCCCCCCAAAAAAGCGCTTTCCGCGTCGCGTCCCACATGACCGACGCATCTCTCATCCTGGAGCTCTCCGTGGAGCCGCCTGTCGCGGCTGCCACGCCCACCAACGCTGCATTCGAGCCTGCAACGGCCACCGCACCGCCTTCTCTACTCGATGCCGTCGCGACCGTGACGCGTGGCGCCGTCGTCGTTGCGTCGCCGGCGGCAAAAGACCTCCCGGGCGTGGAGCTCAAGAAGCGCAAGTTCGCGCACACGAGCGACGCGCAGCGCCGCTGCATGCTCGAGTGGCTCGAGGTGCCGGGCAACTTCCAGCTGCTGGCGTCGCCCGCAGGCTCTGCGACTGGCAGCGGCGGCGGCGTCGTGCTGAAGAACGCCAAGGGCAAGAAGCTCAAGAAGACGGACGGCTTCCGCGCGCTGACGCACTACGTGAACGCGCAGACGCAGTCGAACTGGACGATGGAGACCACCAAGAGCCGCTTCGAGAGCTTCCTGACCACGTACCGCAAGGTCAAGGCCCAGGCCACGCTGCCCGAGTTCGTGGTCACGGACAACGACCGGTCGAGGGGCATCAACGACGTGCGCCAGAAGCTGAACGCGCTGTGTGTGTACTACGACCGCATCGAGGCGCTGTTCCATCCACAGACCAGTGGTGGGGACGCTAGTGCGGCTACAGAGCCACAGGCGGATCCAGCAGTGGGAGTGGAAGTTGCGGAAGCTGTGGCCGCTGCAGGGGAGCAGCCATCCAGTGATGCAGTCGTCGTGGACGCCGTAGAGCTGGAGGGCGACGACAGCGACCACCGACGGAAGCGTATGAAGCAGGATGACGCGCCGCCGAGCGCTGAAGACGCAGTGATGTCGAGTCTGGAGCCAGTGGATGTTGGGACGACGCAGACAGAGACGAAGGCGGACGAGGAGTTGGCGACGCCGCAGCCTGTCGTGTCCACTGAGGAAGTGCTCAAGCAGCTCGCGATGGAGCGCGAGCGACTGGATCAGTTGCAGCAGCAGCTCGCACTTCAAAAGCGACAACTGGATCAACGCGAGCAGCAGCTCAAGCAGCAGGAGGAGACGCGCGCGCGTGAGCTGCAGACGCAGATCGCCGCCAAGCTCATCGAGGCCGGCAAGAGCGCCGACGACATCAAACAGATCCTCGAGTTCGTCGCAGGGATCACTCCAACGACTGATGCAAGTGCAACATGACTGATTGATGCAGTTGATGAATGTTTGATGCAAACTGGACACGTCTCTCTTTTTCATTGCTACCGTACCTTTCTACTGTCGACGTGATACTGAAAAACAACACACAAACACTTTACTTGCCATGGGCCGCCGTGGCGTTGTAGTACAGCTCGTACTGGTGCTCCGGGGGGCAGAACTTGAAGACCGGGTCGTCCGGGTGGGTCGGCTCCGGGTTGAACAGCGCCTTGCCCGTCGTGTAGGTCACGTACGAGCCCAGGATGATGCTGGACACGATCACGAGCATGCCGAAGCTCTTTTCCCACAGCGGGATCTCCTTCCAGAGCTTGAGGAAGTAGAACACGATGGGCATGATCATGCAGCTGATGGAGATGCTCGAGGCGCCGATGAAGTCGGCGAGGTCGCTGAACTTGTCCTTGAGCAGGATGGCGATGGCCGTGAGCGCCACGATCACGAGGATGCGCATGGGCATGTACTTGTGCGCCTGGCCGTGGTACTCGACGGCCTCGTCGTACTCGTCTTCGTGTTCTCGGTGGAGATCGGCGACCGAGACCACCGAGTTCTTGGACAGGCGGAGGATCTTGGCCTCCTCGGAGCCGGGCGTGTGGCTCGCCTTGTACTGCAGCGCCTCGACGTCGTCGTGCTTCTGGTGCTTGTGCATGCCGAGGAACGCACGCTCGAAGACGTAGAACGCCGGGTGCAGGAACACGGCAAACGCGATGGAGATGTGGAGCTGCATGAACAGGAACGCCATGACGGCCCAGCCCTTGTTGGGGCGGAAGCCCAGGAACGCCAGGCCCGTGTCCTTGTCCGGGAAGATGCTGAAGAGCAGGTTGCCCTTGATCTGGCAGCCGATCACCGAGTAGCCCGTGCTCGCCAGCGTCATGAAGAACACCGAGACGATCGTGAGCGTGACCCAGATCACGCGAGGCATGCGCTCCGGCTGGCTGTGCTGGCGCTGCAGCGCGGGGATGATCACACTCGCAGCGTAGCCGAGCGACAGGTTACCGAACGTCGTGGCGACCTGGTCCAGCGAGACGTCGGGCTCCGGCACGGAGCCGTGGCCCTCCATGCCGTGGAACAGCACGGCCATGCCGACGATATCCGCCAGAATCGTACCGAGACAGCCAGCCAGCGCGGCGCCGGCGCCTTCCTTGAGCGTTGGCGTGAGGCAGATCGGCGTCTGCATCAGCGCCATGAAGATGATCCACGTGACGTCGGAGAACGTGTCGGGGAAGAGCGACGGCAGGAACGTGCCGCCGAGCACGAAGTAGAGACACGGGATCGAGACGCAGACCATCGTGTGGGACACGACGATGATCCAGCGGCCCCACTTGCCCATGCACCACTCGCCCAGGTCGCCGAAGGTCTTGACGTGGCTGGGCGCGATCAGCATGACCTTGGAGCACACGACGGAGGCGTAGATGTTGGCCAGCGCCATGAAGACCATGGCGCAGACGGCCAGGACGGGGCCGGCGCGAGAGAAGTTGCCGGGCATGCCGAGCGTGCCGACGCCGTAGACGCAGCAGAAGAGGTTGAACGCCATCTTGCAGTCCTCCAGCGTGAACCAGCTCTTGCTTGGAGCCATGATGAAGCACGAGATGCGGGCGGCGGTCGTAGAACGGAGAGGGAGGTGGTGTGGTGTGGAAGGGGCTTGCGGGCTCGAAGGTGAATCGCTGAGTGAGACTCTCGCATCGGCGGAAAGAAAAGGCCGCGAAGGCGGCGTTGAGAACGGAAAGAGGGAGCCCTCGCCATGCACAGCACGCGAAAGGTGAAGGCACTGCAGGGGCGGTGCGTTGTGGCCTTCATAATCATAATCCTCGTTACAGCTGAGGGTGAGCCAGTTGGTGGTGACCGCCATGCGCACTGTCTGTGGCCTGGAGTGCAAGGGGGCATAGATAGATACAGCGGCATACTATGGTGGTATCCAATGCAGGGTATCGATCTGCGAGCGTACGGATATCTGCGAGCGTACGGCGGCATGACATGCGAGCGTACGGAGCAAGCGCTGGTCCACTCCCCAACCCACGAGGCTCTGTTCAACCAGCGCGAACCCACCCCCACTGCCACCGTGAAGCTATCTTCAAGGGATGCATAGAGATCTCTACTTGTCTTCTCATCGAGACGCTTTCTTTCGGTGCGCGCGTGGGGCGAGTGGGCAGCCTCTGCCTAGTCCCAAGCTCGGCGCGACTAGAGGATTCGAGTGTCCAGGAACAATGGGAGGATGCCGTTCGTACCAATTGCACTTCGAAGATGCTCCATGTGGGCTGAAGCTCCAGCAAAATCAGTCAACTCGCGGCCATCAAAACCAAGTTGATGATGCTCTTCTTCAAGTCCATCCATCTTTTTCCCTCATCCACGTCGACGTATCTCATACTTCGAATTCTCGCCACATGTTGAACAATTGGACGGACAGCCACGCTTCACAGGCTGTTGTTGCTGTGAATCACAGCAACATCAGACTCACAAAACTGTTCAGCGGATCAATTGGAAACAGAACTTCCGGCTCGGCAACGGCACAAGACAAAAGATTACGGGGCAGTCGTCCGCGCGCAACGTGTCGTGTATAAAACACCTCGATTATGGGCTGACAGACGCAACGGGAGGCATAATGGAAGATGATGTGAAGTGCGTTTGCACATTCGCGGCTGGTTGAGTCTCAACTGGAGACTCTCAAGCTCCTGGATGACGCACCCAACTGTCTGACGTCACGTGAATGGCGCAAACGCGTTTCCGTCACAGGGTCCACTATTCAAGCCAGACTTCGAAATAGAACGGTATCAGCTACTGGAG
>JAADXN010000846.1:0-14546 GCA_023337875.1 Pythium apleroticum | reverse complement strand
TCAAAAGTGGAGCGTCACAACCACGACCACGGCCAACTCGCTTGCCGACGGTCTCTTCGGTGCGACGCACACTGCTTCGGCACACGTCTCAACTCTAAACCAGATACCAGTGTACAGGCCACCCTGAGCGACGGCCTCCTTTCTTTCTCAAAGCGGCAGACAATCCGCGTGGGTGCACTGTACAGCACCCAAGGCACGACTGAGAGTGGGTCGAAGCTTCCACGTCGCCAGAGCGAAGTTCGTTCGTGAGGATGCGGCTGCCTCTTCAAAGGGGTCCACTTAGGTGTCGTGCAGCAGCCACTCGTGCTCAGCCACTCCAGTGCTTCATTCTGCGCGCCACTGGGCCGAAATCTTGACTGAGTGAAGTTCCGAGCCAACCCACAGTGCGTCTCATGACTCATGAATCACAGTACAGTGTAGTGAGCGACAGAACCAGAATTCTGCATCTCTTTCCGACTTCCGACTCTGAACTGCCGCGTCTGCACGTTCACTTTCCAGGAAATTCCGTCCATCAAAGTCTCCGCTCCCATTCTCAGGTCCCTGGCAGCCCGGCCCATTTTCCGCATGCTTCCACAAGAACATTGCTCGGGGACCAGCACTCATGTTTGATGGTGTCATGATTGCTGGCAGGCGTCTGATTGGCCAAACGAACTGACGACGGACTGATTCAACGGATCGGATTGGGCGATGGAATCTGACGCTGGATGGTGATTGGCTCGTGTCATGCTTCGCTCGGATGACGTCGACGCGTTGGTTATTTTGAGAAAATAACGTTATTTCGCCGGAGAACATTGACCTTCCGGAAGGGAAGTCTCGACGGAAGAGTAACGCAGACGTGAATATTGACCCAGGTGACGCCGTCGGAGAGAGGCGTATTGGCGTGCATCTGCGTGCATCTCCTGCGCCACCATCCGCATAATCGAATAGCCTCGATCCGCGCGCATCCATCGAGCTCTCGCTCTGCTTCAGGTGCGTCCAATATCTGCCAATAACGCCGCTTCCCCCACCCGCGCTGTTTGCGGAAACATGCCGTCGCCACCTGCCGGGTGTCTCCTCCCTGTATGTACACGAATGGGAACATGGAGAAGAAGCAAAGAGAGAAAACAGATGCCAGGCGGACGTCCGTCGACGTCAGGGCGCGTGTGGGAAAAAGCACGTGGCCGCGCCGTCAACTGTGACTCATGTGGAATGCGCTGTGTGTTGGGATGGGCAGGTCAGTCTTCTTCTTCTTCTCCTTCTTCGAGAAGCGGCGCGAAGAGACAGCGAACCACAGCGTCAGTATCAGACTCGACTCACTCCGCCCACTGCGCATTGGCCATTGAGCTGCCGAGCGGAGAGGCCGCAGCGAGTTTATATTCATAGAGAGAGAGACACACACGGCGGGCGACATCATGGCGGCGCGCGCGTCGATCGGCGACTACGTGGTGACCAGCAAGCTGGGCAGCGGCTCGTTCGCGGTCGTGTACAAGGGCTACCACAAGGTCACGAAGGTGCCCGTGGCCATCAAGGCCATGTCGCTGGCCAAGCTCAACGCCAAGCTGCTGGCGAACCTGGAGATGGAGATCGCGATCATGCGCCAGATCGACCACCCGAACGTCGTCAAGCTCTACGAGATCAAGAAGACGGAGAAGCACATGTACCTCATGCTCGAGTTCTGCGCCGGCGGCGACCTGCAGCAGTACATGCGGCGCCAGCACCAGCGCGAGCAGGCGGCCGCTGGCAATGCCACGGCCGTCACGGCCGGTGCCACGACGGCGCTGACAGAGGACGTGGCACGGCATTTCCTCAAGGAGCTGGCCAAGGGCATGAAGTGTCTGTGGACCCACAACCTCATCCACCGCGATCTCAAGCCGCAGAACCTGCTGCTGACGGAAGACTCGCCGACCGCCAGCCTCAAGATCGCAGACTTTGGCTTTGCGAGACACTTGGCGACCACGTCGCTGGCCGAGACGCTGTGCGGCTCGCCGCTGTATATGGCGCCCGAGATTCTCAAGTTCCAGAAGTACGACGCCAAGGCCGATCTGTGGTCCGTGGGCACGATCCTGTACGAGCTCGTGGTGGGCAAGCCGCCGTACGGAGGCTCGAACCACGTGCAGTTGCTGGCGAACATTGAACGCAACGACCTCAAGTTCCCCAAGGACGTCGCGTTGTCGACCGAGTGCCGCACGCTGCTCACAGGTCTGCTGCATCGCCGGCCCGTGAACCGCATGGGCTTTGACGAGTTTTTCCGCGACCCGTTTGTCGGACTCGCGGCGGATTTGGAGAGTGGAGACCGCGTGACCAACGAGTTCCAGTCGATGCGGATGACCACGAGCATCCTGGAGGAAGAAGAAGAGGAAGAGGAGAAGCAAGAGCCGGCGTTCTCGACGTCTCGGCGGTCTGGACTCGGAGCTCCTGCGCCAACAGCTACGATGGACCAATCTCGGCACCGGTCTTTCCACAAGGAGCGGTCGGCATCCGAGTCGCAAATGGATGTCGGTGGAGGCAGCGGCGGTGGATCGAGCGACCCGTCGGCGATGAACGCCGCGACCTACGCGTCGTCCTTGCGGAACTCGCGCAGCGGCAACATGGAAGTCATGCAGAACGTGTTCGGCAACACGAGCAGCAACTTGGTTGGTGGGGCTGCGGCGATGCGCCGGTCGTCTCGTCTTGGGCGAAGCCGTCGCGCGACGTCGAGTGGTGCGATCCTCGTGAACCAAAACACCAACAGCCCCAAGCTGAGCCCGCAGATGAGTCCAAACGTGCTGCCGAGTCCCGGGCCACGTATCAACCCGTTCAAAGAACTGTCCGAGTCGCCTCCGTCGAACGCTGACAACCTGCGCTCTTCCACATACGGAAACCAGCGGGCCAGTCGAACACACGCGACGATCGTGAAGCAGAAGAACGGTAACAATGCTCTGGACAGTAGCGGCGAGTACGTGCTCGTGGACAGCGGCTCCGAGAAGGGAGCGCCTACGCCGCCTGCCTCGTCCTCGCCTCGTCAGCTGAGCACGCAGACTCGTGACAACGAACGCGTTTCCATCGGGTCCGACAGCACCCCGAGCCACTTGGCGACGAAGACCCAGTCGGGGTCGCCGCAGATGCAGGGTATGGCCGTGGATTTCTCCCACGACTACGCGCAGAAGCTCGTGGATATTGTCAACCTCCGCATTCAGGCGATCGCGCCGATCGCCGAGCAGTTGTGGAATATGAGCGCGTTGTCCGCGTCGGACCAGTCCCTCTCGGCGTCGGGCACAAATCTCGCGTCAGTGTTTTCGCTGAGTTCATCGACATCATCGGCGTCGGCGCAGGCGCTTGCCGGCATTTCCAACTCGAGCGTGGCCCTGACGAGCGAGTCGAACATCGTGGTCGTGGAAAAGAAGCAGTACGTGTTTGCCGCCGAGGCGCTCGCACTCTACGTCAAGTGCATGCGCATGATCCAGCACGCTCTGCTCTACCTCCGTCAGGATCCAGCGCTTGGCTCTGGCGCTCGCCTGTCGTCCGGATCCAACTCGTCGACCGACAAACCGTGGAGTGAAACGAGCCGCAAGGTCTCAATGGCGTTCCTCGTCGAGCAATTAAACGTGTTTTTGGACCGCGCGGACCAGTGCAAGCGCCGTATGACGGCGTTTGTGGCCACCAGCCAAGCCGGCAACGACCTGCGGTCGCTCGTGGTCTCGCAGGATGAGCTGCTGTACACGCATGCGATCCGCCTGGGCAAGGAAGGCGCTGTGAAAGAAGTGCTGGGCCAGTCGCGCACGGCGTACGAGCTGTATCTCCAGGCGATGCTCCTGCTCGAGAGTCTGCTGATGGAAGCCCCATCGACTCAAGTCCAGCTCAAGATCACCCAGTCAACAGCTCTGACGGTGGAAGACCAGAAGCGCGTCGCGTCGTTTGTGAAGGCGCTGGACGAGCGGCTCAAGAGCGTCAAGCAGACGATGGAGAAGCAGCAGCAGGCCCCTTCACCTCCGCTTCTCCCTCGCCCCATGGTCGCCCACACGGCCTTCGCCAGCACGGGCGTCACGACGTCGCCGATGAACCCGTGAGCCTCGTGGCGAGTCTTCTTTCTTTTTATTTACTGCGTGGTTCCTGCCGTGCGCCGCTCGCTCAAGACCGACTCGTTCGCTCTTCCTCTTTCATCCGCATTCAAAGTAAAACGTAAACTATAACTTATCCTAATAAAATGAGCACACGGGCTGTGAAGATACATGGATTGATGACAAAGTTTCAGCTGGGAAGCCACTTGAGCCATGGCAGCGATGCCTCGTACACGTCGAACGACTCGGACTGGAACCCCAGGCGGCTGGGCGTGCACGTGGACTGGATGCGCTCGCCAGTCGCGTCATTTAACCACGACAGCGTGAGCGGACAGTCCCCGAACGAGCCCGAGAGTGCCACCTCGTACATGTAAGAGCTCTCGGTCTTGGTCCTGCTCGGAAATCTCCCACGGTTGTAGTTTGCGATATACTGCAGAACCTCGTCATCTGGGCTGTCTTGGTTGATACTGGCGTATCCCTGAACATACAGCGGCCCTTCCAGCGGACACTCGAGCTTGACAGAGCCACGTGAAAACGTCGGTCGCGAGGCTCCTGTGCCATTGGCAGCACAGAGCGCCCACTGCTCGAGCAGGTTCGCAGTACGGGTGTACGTGGGCTGGGCAACTGCCGATAGATCGATCTCGAACAGCCCCGAACTCGGGTTGTACGATGGGGCCTTCACGAGAGCCGTCTGGAGTCTCCGCAGAAGACCACTGCTGAAATCCCACATGCAGCCGTAGTCTTGGTAGCACTCTTGCTTGGCTTGCTGCGCCGCCTCGCAGTTGAGTCCGGAGGCGGCCGTGACGTTGCTCAGATCCCGCACTGGCGGCACCGAGAGCAGGCTGATGAGTCGGTCCCACTGCGGCCACTGGTTCATCGACTCGATGTAGAGCCGCGAGGGGTTCGTGCTCGCGTACGGGTCCCGGTACCAGCGTGAGTCGGACATGGGCTTCTTGCCGGAGCCGATGACGTTGACGTATGGCACGTCGCCAAAGGTGAAAACGTCGTTGCTGAAGGCGACGTTGTACGCCGTCATGCCCGGGCCTGCGTTGCTATCGTTCGCGGGCCCACCGGTGATCGTGAACGGGAAGTTGCGGCCACTGAGCGCGCCCCGTAGAAACGTCTCGAGATCCGAGATGGAGCCCGTGTGCGAGTACTGCCTGCCATACAAACTGAGCGTCGTGTCCGGATACAGATACAAACTCATGGTCGCCGGCTCGATCGTCAAGTAAGACGGCACGTACGCAGTTGCAGGCGGGTCCACGGCGGTGTCCATGGCCGACACATCGCACTTGGCAACTGCAAAGCACTTGAAAATGCCCATGTAATCCGTCGCGGAAGCAGGCATCGACGTGACGACGTAGTTGTTGAAGAATTGGGACCCAATATCGGCCCTGTATCGGGCATGGCCGTCGCTGATGGTCTCGTACCACTGCTGCAACCAGCCTCGCTTCCGCTCAAGCACAGGCAGCACATTGTCGTGAATTTGCTGCCAGCAGCCGCCATCGACGTAGCATTCCCTGAGCTTGGGCATACACGCGGCACACTGGGTGTCGTTGTGTGGCCTAAAGTCGACACCGAACCAGGACAACAAGTAGCTCCACGACGGCTTGTGTGGCGTAGGCGACTGGAAGCGGACGCTGAACGTGTCTGGCTTGAAAGCAGTTCTCGAGTCGTTGGTCACCAGTCGAATCTGTCGAATCGCGTCGAGCGATCCGGTGAAGTTGAGAACGTCCCCCGAGTACATGTCATAGCCCCAGTATCCACCGACGTCTTCGTCGGTCGCAGCTCTGATCTGGTCCGCGAACGCCTGAACATCGTCGCTGCTCCGCGCGATGACAGGCGAAAGGCTCCCGTGGGAGATGGCAACATTGGTCCACATCGGGACTGCCGCCTTGCGGTTCACTCGCAGTCGGACCGTCGTCGGAACCGTCGTGTTCGATTGGTTGGACACCGCACGGTAGCCGACGGCGCATTTGTACTTGGAAAGACACGCCACGAAGTTGAGCAGCGGCTCACGGAATTCGTCCGACACCGAGTCGTTGCTGAACGGATTGCCAAGCCATCGAAGCCGCGTGAAGCCGTCCCAGTCGGCTGTAGAGTTGATTGATCCCCCAGGCAGCACCCACGCGAGCCACGCGCGAGCCGCAGCCGCACAGGCGCTGTTTGCAGTGCACGCCATGAGCAGATCGGCACATGCCGGGCACACCGCGGACGGCGATGATGGCGGTGAAGCGGAAGGCAGAGTCCAGTCAGGTGTCGAGTCGGTGGCATTGGTGCCATTGGTGGCATTGATCGATCCAATGCTGATACCGAACGGCACGCTGCGGAACAGATTGAGCCACGATTCCAACCGTGGCCACGGAGACTGTATGTTGTCGTTGCCACTGCCGGGCATCTCGATGCTGAGCGTCCAGGGGCTCGAGACGGACGAGGCTTGGGACGACGTATAGTAGCCAGCGTCTTGGGCGTCGACCTGAAGTGGCTCCACGAAGCCATCCGACCACTTCAAAGAATACTGACTTGGCGACGATCCATACGGGTTGCAGTCAATTTGCACCGAGAACGAGCGCACGTACGCCGGATCCGCTTGAAAAACGACCTTGGACAGGAAGTTCTGGCCGCTCCAATAGGCTGGACTCCAGTAGTTCCCAGAGCCACAGTAAATGTACTCGGAATACAACTTGTCGCCGTTGGTGAAGATCGCAAACCTGTTGTTCTGCATGGAAATATCGAGCGTCGTTGGCTTGAACACGAACCTGGTCGAGAGCGCTTGCGATTTCTCCAACATCCCGGTGGTTTCGTTGAACACTGGCGCGGGAGGCTCGCTCAGACTGCACTTACTTTTGAACCAACAGAGCAGCAGACCTTGGAGCTTCTCGAAGCCCTTGCCAGGGAAGAACAGCCTCGCCTGTCGCACGGCGTCGCTCACATCAAACGTCGTCGTCGTGCTGTTGGTCTGGTTAACCCATCGGTCCCATCGCATGGCCTCAGCGAAGTACGAGTTCACGCCGAACACACAGTCTTCGTTCAGCAGACAGCGCTCAAAGGGCTTGAGGCACTGGCTGCACGAATCGCCCATCGGCAGCTTGCGTAGAAGCTTTCGGGCCTGGGTCTTCCACAGCGGCTCATCGTGCCACTCGAGATCCAGGTCTTGAGGCGGCGGAGTGTACCGCACGTCGACTTGCAACAGCGGAAGTAGTTCAAGCGCAAGCTTGCCGTCGTCGATCGAGAACCCCATGTCCGATACATTGCTGTACACGTATCGCACGCGTGGTACGATGGCGAGGTTCTCAAACGTGATCAAGACAGAGTACTTCTCCACCGGAACGGGCAGCAAGCGAGGCCGCTTGGGAAGGTGGACACCTGCAAACGGCCCGTCGCCCTCGCCGGCATTCCAGTCGCCACTGCCGTCTCCGCTGGACGCCGATCCGGCTGACGGTTGCTCGTAGTCCCAACTGGCGCTGTTGTCGCTGCTGCTTTCGCTTCCTGGGGAGCTGGCGGAGGTGCGGCTCCACCGCAAAGCGTCTTCGTACGCCTGCATCGCCCACCGGTTTCGGCGTCTCACGTCCTCTATTTCGTCCGTGTTGTTGGCAAAGTTGACGCGGAGTCTCAGCCATTGACGGCCCTGGGCAAGCTCGGAGTGGATCTCATCGGCGATTTGGAACGGGGACATGGCGCTGGTGAACACGTGCGTGGTCACGATTTGATCGTCAACTTCCACGACCAAGTAGAAGCTGAAGCTCGGGACGCCGAAGTCGATACGCGTCGTCGCTGGCTCGTGGCTCAGCACCACGGCCTCGCCGTCCGCCTTCATCGTGATGTCGTTCAACACACAGCGTGGGTAACGGAAGCTCGTTCCAGCCAGCATGTCATCCAGATCGTGCAGTGGGTCTCCAATAAAGGGATTAGGCGCACCCGTCCACATGCCACCGTCGCCGTTTGACGATCCTGAACCAGTAGGAGCTGGTGGGTTACTCTGAGGGCCATCACCGCCCCACGACCCTGAGCCACCCGGGCCTGGTGGGCCAGGTGGGTTACTCTGAAAGCCATTCCCGCCCCACGATCCTGAGCCAGGAGGAGTTGAAGGGTTACTCGGAGGGCCATTCCCGCCCCACGATCCTGAGCCAAGAGGAGGAGGTGGGTTACTCGGAGGGCCACCGCCACCCCATGACCCAGTCTCCGTCGGCGCGAACGGCTGGCCCTGTGAGCCGTCGCCAGTCCACGATCCGCTGCTGCCGGAACTTGGTGGGTACGTCTGAGGGTTTGGCGGGTACGTCCAAGGACTCGGCGCGTACGCCTGAGGGGCCGTCTTGGCACACAGCTTGATGATCGGCCTGAGATCGATCACCGTGCGATCCGTCTTGTACGAAAGCAGATCGTCTGCAGCCTGTCGCAGACTGAATCCGTTGGCTTCCAGACACGCAGCGAACCAGCTCGGCGGCGAAAAGCACTGCGACGCGCGCACAGGAATCCACGGCGCGATGCCGCCGTACTTGCGTCGACCGATCTTGACCGTGAGCTGGATCTCGTTGCTGTCGTTGCGCGCGTTGGTCGTGTACAACCGCGTGGACGTGATGTTGATGTCCACGAGCTGCGAGCCCGTGTGGTTGACGACGATGGGCAGCATCCCCGAGGCGCTCGTGTACTCGTTGACGACGAACGTGTTCACACGGATCACGACCTGGTCGGTCAAGTTGCTCGAGTACAACGGACCCATATTTTCGCTGTCCGCGTGCTGGTCGTAGAAGCCGGGCAGCGCCGTGTACACTTGCTTGAGGCTGAGCGTGAGATCGAGTTCATTGAAGTTGGGCGAGCCGCTGACCGGGGAGAACGTCCACGTCGTGCGGCGCGTGTCGTTCCAGTTGAAGACCTGGCTCCAGTTGGCGCCCAGGCGGTCGATCGACGCCTGTGGGAACCGACCGAGAACCAACGGCGCAGGGCCGCCCGCCGTGAACGACTTGGCGCCGATGGGACCGCCAACAGACTCGAACGAGTCGAGGTAGAACGCGTCGAAGGTCGACATGGCGCCGTAGTCGGACTCAAACACGACGTGGATGCAGTACGCGTCCCAGGCGCAGTTGCCTGGCTGGACGCCAGTCGCAGCGTCGCTCGTGGTGAGCGAGAAGCCGTCGACGGGGCTGAAGTAGTGCTTGCTGCGCCTCGTGCGTTCGACGCCGCCGCTGACGTCCGGATAGTAGTACTCCATGCCGACCTCGTCGTCATCGTCGTAGCTGCCGTTGTAGGATCCGGAGGAGGACGACGACGAGGAAGAGGACGAGTCGTAGTGGGAGGACGAGTCGCGCCAGTACGCGTACTGCGTGCTGGTGGGGACTGGCGCCGCAGAGGGCGCCCAGCCCCCTGGCAGCATGGTCTCACCTCCGCCCTCCACGGCGCCACTGCCATCCGAGCCAAAGTCGTTGGTGGCGCCTTGCGCTTGAGCAACGGAGGACACTGCGAGTAGTGCCAAGGCCACAGCAGAGACTGTGGACGCGAGCGCTCTCATGTTTCAGACCTGGATCCGCTCGCTGTTGACTGCTGGGCGGCGACGGAACTTGGACTGTGAGTCGATACGGAGGACGGTCTATTTGTAGGAGACACGAGTGTTCTGTACACTACGCTGGACTTTCCGCTGAGTGGCTGGTGGGAAAAGATCGGAGGCATCCAGGCCGCGACGCTTCGTGGTCCACGCGATCTTTCCAGGGACGGGGTCCACAACGTATATAAAAGGACAAAGGTACATATAGAGAGTGGTTTTGTGTGGGTACAGGTTGTCCAAAGAATCAGATTAGCATTGATAGAGGTTCTGACAGGTGTTGCAAGTTGGACTTGTTGGTCTGGAGCGTGAACAGGACGATGGCAGTGCGGTCGGTTTCCACGAAGCCTCACTGGACGCCATCACAGCACGATCTTTCGAGGCCAAGGCCACATACAGCACTGCTCTCTCATTTGTTGTAGACTTTAGAGGGAACACAGCTCGCTTGAATGCGATTGATTATCAGCCCTTTTCCCTTAATTGCTTGAAGTCGAAGTACACGCTTCCTGCATCAATCAATCTGGCCCCAAAGGCTCCGTGGCTCTGGCACGTCCAGACGACAGCCTCAATGATGTGTGTGATTCTTTCTGGACACGTTGCTCGCTCGCTTCTCCGAGCTTCCCGGCGAAGCTCGTGAAAGTGAGCGAGGGGAAGCCTTCACCAGTCTTCTAAGAACGCCAGCGGTCGGCCATCCCTCTCTGGAACTTCCAGTGGAAGCCTTTCAAAGAAGCGTATAGTAGTGTAACCGGTTACGTAGACCTTGTACCTTCGTCCTTCAGGCTCGTGGGACCCACGGTGGGTGTGAAGAGAGTGAGAGATTTGGATCTGCACAGTGGGAGCGAATCACCATTCGCCACCCACATGCAAAGAATAAATCCAGTAGTGAGATTTGAGAGGTGAGATTAGATAGAGTGGGGGAGTGGGTGTCCTAAATTACTGTATGAGAGAGTTCGACTGGCAATGCAGGCGCTGCCTGGCCGAACTGCCCAACCTAACACGTGTAGACCCGGGCCGACACAACCTGAGGCGACTGCGTCGGTGCCGGCGCGAGCACAGACGGAAGCAGCGGTGGCAGTGGCAGGGACCGCAGCGGAGGGATCATGGACTGCGCTGGCCGTGGCGCGTAGGTGTATGGCGAGCCATGGGTCAGTGGGGACTCCATGAGGCTGGGACGGCTGTACGAAACAGGGTACTGCTGGTGCTGAGGGTACGGGTGGCGCAGCACTGCCTGTGGCTGTGGCGAGTGCGAGCGTGGGGCCCATTCACTGGTAGGCGGGTAGTGAGGCCAGGCGTGGGTTGGCTGGGGCGAGTAGCGGCCTCCCAGAGGTGACTGCTGCAGCATCATCACGGCCCGGGCCGACTCGATCTCGTCGCTGCCGTGGGGAGACAGTGGCTCGTCACGCAGCGAAGTGGAAGGCGAGGAGCCGCCGCCACTGCCATGGCGCATGCGGCGGCGACGCTGCTGCCACCGACGCTGGTTCATGTTGGCCTTGCGGCGGTGAAGCTCGCAGAAGTTGTGGCGGTCGCCGTTGAGCTTGGTGGCGCGGGCGTTCGGGCACGGCTTGCTCGGGTACGCGCAGCGGTCCTGGCGGTCGTCGTTGCTGCGGGGCGAGCAGGCCGTGAGCGCGTCACGCATGCTCGGGCGGAAGCCGGAGGAGGCGGTGGCAGTATCCGTCGACATCTTGGTTTTGGTATGGGAACTACGGAGGGCACTTGAGGCGCAGGCACGGAATTTTGAAATGACAGACAGGTGCGAAGGCCGATACGAACCCAGAGTCGATGATCACAACGGAAGGAAGATGCTCTGGCACGTGCAATGAAGCGCACCATCCATCAGGTATCTCTCTCGGGTTTGGTCTCTTGTGCAGGGGGGTACAGAGAGGCCAGTTACACATTGGATGGCACAAGCTCATTTTCAAAAAATGGCGAAACCTAATATAAAAATCGAAACAAATGCCGGAAAACAGATATGAGTTGGAAAGTTTGGGGTCCTGGATTCTGGATGGATCCGCACGCTGATTGGCTGCCGTGGGTTCGAGATATGAGATATTTGTGACAAAATGTGAAGGTTTGCAAGGTTTGCCAAGTCCAGTCCACCCACGAGACCTGCCAAACGTGTGAGACACCAAATCACGATTTGGAGGCGGTTCTCGCCAGTTGGTCTGTGACTCCAGAGCCAAATTTCGCGAATAGAGCTGGAGACGGCGTGGCCTGTCTGGGATCTTTCATGCATCCATCTTACAGTACCGAACTAACCAAGATCCTCCGTCTCTTGCCGTGTTCATCGATCATGTTCTGCGTGGTGGCGGCTTCTGTATGTTTCGTGTGATTGAAATCTGTGACTGAATTCATATTTTTTTTCCTCTCTCTCTCTCTCTCTCTCTCTCTCTACTCTCTCTCATAAGCTCAGTTTGGCGCCGAACATGCGGCGGAAATATCTCTCTTGCTTGGTTTTTGTGCGTGTGAGTCCCCCAACCTCACGTGGCACTGCTGTTCATCAACTCAATTTCTGAAACAAATCGTGAATTTTGAAATCCGCCTGTGAGATCTGAAACACACGATGAGGCAGTCTGTTCACACGTGGGGCCAAACTTGAACCCACGCGAGGCTACATTTGGCGCTTGTTGTGTTAGGTTTCGGCTCCAGCACTTGGGTGTCTAAGGCACGACACGATGGAATGAGTCCCGCTTGGAAAAACTCACCTGATAGTCCTGTGGGTACGCGTTTTGTGAAATCTCACTGTAGGTACAGCGCCGACTGCATCCGTCCTTTGCATCCAGTACGATCTCGGCGCTAGTGTCCAGCCTTGCACTGCACACAATGCAGTTGTCGGCTCATCGCGGTGTGATATTACACAGGCAACCACTGTACAGTACAGTGGAGTGAACCCTTGAACGAGCTGTGATGGAATCCATCCCCCCGCCACTGGATTTCTGAGAGATCTCGCGTATAATCTACGCGTACGTAGGTACAATCGTCCCACTCTTGGTCGCGGCGAATCGCCACGAGGAGAGATTACCAGTGCACTTGCTCAGTTCATGGCTGTGGGTGTTTGGAGTCAATGGTTGCTGCGGCTGTCACCTCTCAGTAAATCTCTCCTTTGTCTTGGGGTGTTCAACACCAAGTAACAAGCACACGCACACACGCCAAGCAACGAGCCTCCATCAGATGTAATCAAACGGCGTCGTCGCGAACGGTGATTCGTCAAAGATCCAGCAATCTTCGGTTCATATCACAGCCGCTCCATGCAGTGGATGCACGAGAAAACTCACCCGGCTGAGAAATATCACCCCAAGCATGCAACGGGGAGACTTTGGTGGGTCTACGATCGTCTGGGTGTCTTGGGTGACTCGATGTCTGCGCCTGCAGCCGCGAGTAGCGCCAAGATCTTCGGCTGGGCTTCCACCGTGGCGATGTGGACGGCGCAGCTACCGCGTTTGTTCGGAACATTCAGGTCCGCGTGGCAGTTGATCAGCGCTACGACGGCCTTGCGGTTGCCTCTCTTGACTGCCACGTGGAGCGGCGTCTCGCCATTCACGTCGTCCGTGGCGTTGATGTTTGCACCGCTCTCGACCAAAAACTCGACGAGCTCGTCCTCGTCTTGATGGGCCGCCTCGTGGAGCGCGGTTGCCCCACTGATCTCCTGGCGGGCGGCCACGTTGGCACCCTTGGCCACGAGAAGCTCCGCGATCTCTATGGATCCGAGCCGTGCTGCCAGGTTCAACGGCGGGAGTTCTTCGTCGTTATCGTCGATACTCAGTAGACGATTTGGATCCGCTCCGTTCTTGAGCAGACAGTCGACGATCTCCGAGTAGTCTTCGACGATCGCCTGAGCGAGGCACTCGGACAGAAGCTTGGGGTTGTCGCCACAGAGAAGCTTGACTCTTGCGGCTTGAACAAGCAAGCGAACAGACTCGAGCTGGCCGTTCTCAATGGCCTCACGGAAGAGCGTCATGCAGAGCTCCTGAAACTGGAACCCCGAGGCCAACGGCCCGCCATCTTCAGGTGATTGGACGTCGTCCTTGGCTGCGAGAGCGGCGTGGGCGCCTTCCCCATGGTCCAACTGACTCAGATAACGATGCAATGCATCGGCATCGCCGTCCGCAGCCGCGCGGATGCAGTTCTCTTTGCTTACAGCTACAGCGTCCAGCATTCTTGGATCCTTGGTGAGCCCGTGAAGCGTCGTTGCCCGTAGATAAGCTCTTGTCTACGGTATCCTTGTTTACGGACGCGGATTCCATATTTGAAGATTGACAACTTTTCAAAACAAAACCACAAATCACCAGAGATTTGCACCGGTTGCGTGTGCGCTTGCTCTCCTCGCTTGCTTCTCTTTCTTCGCGCTTCCAAGCATGCAATCCGTACTGTATACTGATATCTAGAGCTACCAAATCGTGGGTCAACTGTATTGTCCGTCCCGTGCTTGAAGGACCATTCCGGTAGATGATGATGTAATTTGCTGGATATATCGTGTGAGATCCACTCATCCTGAACTCGGGAATCGCCTTCCTCAACGCGCGTTGCAGTGGATGAGATCTTGCATTCACACTTGCGTGCCTTTGCCACATATCAGACGATGTGGCGGATCACCAACAGCATCCTTGGAGATACAACGCAACAAAAAAGAGGAATTGCTCTCAAGAACGAATCAGTGAAGCCACAGGTTGTGCAGCTAGCTACTGTACGTACCCGTGCGCTATGCTTGTTACCCATGGACTTCGAAGTCGCTCGACGTTCTCCGATGCGCAAACGTATGGAAGTGTCTTTGATCAGTCTCACTTTTGTAGTTTCTATCAAGCTTGTAAGCTTCCTCCCATGTGCATCTCACGCGTTTCAGAACCCACGCCACTTTCATATCAGTCATTCTCCTGCATATTGCGTCTGGTTGGGATATCAAACAAAGGATCTTTGCCACAATTCCAGTGGATGATTTGGATTCGGCGGACGACCGTCGCCCCGCGACGCAATTTGCCAGGGAGGGGGGGGGGGGGGGG
>JAADXN010000845.1:0-14550 GCA_023337875.1 Pythium apleroticum | reverse complement strand
GTGGCCCTGACACTCAGCCACGCGCAAGATGCGCTCGACGAAAACGACGAGCCGCAGGCGCCGCTCGTGCGGAACGCTGCCTTTGATCGCGCGGATCTCGACCACAACGGCGTGCTGGACAAGACCGAGTTCGCGTCGTTCACGGCCGCAATCCAGAAGGCTCTTCAGCCTTTCCTTAACTTTGACGCAGCCCAGGATGATAACGCGCTTCCAGCGGCCGCGCCCATCGGCGGCGGTGCGGGTGCCGGTGGGGTCGCGAATGCGCCTCGCCAGCGTCTGCGTGGCCAGGGCGCCAACAAGTTCTGGTCGGGGTTCGTGAGCGGCATCCTGACGATCTGGGCGACGGAAATCGGCGACAAGACCTTCTTCATTGCTGCCATTCTGTCCATGAAGCAGGACCGCATCGTCGTGTTCGCTGGTGCGATCGGCGCACTCATTGTCATGACCGTGCTCTCCGTCGTCATGGGCGTGGTCGCGACCAAGTTCCTCCCGCCGTCGCTCACCCACTACATCGGCGCGGTGTTGTTTGTTGTGTTTGGTCTGCGCATGCTTTACGACGCTCGCAACATGTCGTCCACGTGAGTTCTCCTGACGGTGTACTTGTGATCTCAACTTCCCACTTTGACTAATGTCGTGATGCCCCTTCGTAGTGGACCATCGGAAGAGTTGGCCGAGGTTGAAGACGAGCTGTTGGGCAAGAAGACTGAGGAAGAGTCCGAGTATGTTCGATTGTATAGCGGATGCTGGCGTTTGGAAATCACAGACAGCTGATGATCTCGTGTCGATGTAGGGAGATGGAGACTGGCCAGGCCAAGTCGTCGACTCCGAACGCCAACGGCATGATCCAAGTGTTCACGCAGACTTTCTTGATGACGTTCCTGGCTGAGTGGGGTGACCGATCTCAGGTGCGTTAGTAGACCTTGTGCTGCCTGCCATTGACGACGCCGCTAAATTAATGTGGCTGGTATGCAGATCGCTACTGTGACGCTGTCGGCGACCAAGGACGCGTTCGGTGTGACGCTCGGCGCCATCCTCGGCCACTCGATGTGCACGGGCATCGCTGTTGTCGGCGGCAAGTTCCTGGCCTCGCGGATCTCGGAACGCACTGTCACGCTCGTCGGCGGCGCGCTCTTCATGCTCTTTGCTCTCCACTCGTTCATCTCGGGGCCAGCGGAAACCTAAGAGCTCATCGTATTCAGAGTCACCACGGCCATCAACCGGGGAGCGCAGAATTGCCATCGAGCTTCGTGATGTAGTTTTTTACGCATTAGAAGACCATCTTTACTCCCGATTCATTTCTGACTACGGATCTTCGACAACTGTATCGAAGCTGAAAACTCGCGGCTGTGCACCGGGTCGTCTGCCCTCTGATTTTGTCGATTGCTGAGCCTGTGGAGCTGTAGTCGAAGTCGAAGTTGCTGGTGGACTTCGTTGGACGATCCCCAATGCGGTTCGTCGAGACTGTTGAGCACTCGTGGAACTCGTCGCCTGGCTGGTGGTTGTGGAATGATACACTCCGGGTCCGCTCGTCACGGCAGCCGCTGAAGCAGGTCGAGTTCCGTGGGTGTTCGCGAGCATCTCAAGCAACTCATTCTGTCGTTCCAAGCTGCGTGCGTGTTGGTCCTTGAGGTCGGCTTGAGCGTTGAGAAGGTGTTGGATCGTCGCCTCCAGTTTGTCAAGCTTGGCAGTGACGGATTTGCTGCTGGCGTGGCTCGGGGAGAAGATGGGCTCGGAAGTGGAGACTCGATGTGATGACGAGTTACCACCAGTTGCGGTTTGAGAAGCACTTCGGTGTTGCATATTCACCACTCTGGTGCGACGTCCTTCGTGTACCTGTCGACCCGGAGGACTCTGTATCCCGTGCAAGAGATGGCTTCGCGCCGCATCTCGATCAACGGCGCTGGCATGACGATCCGACGCAGGCTGAGTGATACTGTCCTGTGCGCTTCCAGCAAACAGAGCCACATTAGCAGAGTGGGTATCTGCAGTCTTCTCTAGAGTGAGCGCTCGTCGATTTGGAAAGAACGACACGTCTTTCTTCGCCATGCGCATGGCGAGGTGGAGCTCGAGGCCATTGTAGTCCGTGATGGGCTTCTTGCGGATGTGGACGAACAGGTAGACGTAGTGCCACATATTGTGTTCGCCGTAAATGTGCTGATGGAAACCCCGTTTGGTGACGCGGTCGAACGTGTACGCATCAATCGAGCAGATGAAGCACCGGTTCTGCATGTCCATGAGCTTCTCGTGGTCGGCTTCCCGCAGCGACGCAAACGTGTCGATGATCACGCCGAACACGATGTTGAGCAGCATGATGAGCAGGATTGTGTTGTAGAGAACGTCGAAGAGCAGCCGTGCGTATGAGTCAGACGTCTCGCCGATCATGTGATACTTCAAGTATCCTCCCAGACCGCCGTTGCTCTTGAAGCCTTGGTCGAGACTGATGAGAAAGCACTGGAACAGGCGTTGGCATTGGTAGGGCTCTGTGCCGGCTCGCTGGGCCGCAGTCAACGTGACCGATGGGTTGTAGTCTTCCCGGAAAAAGTAGAAGCCGACAATCGCAAACACGTACACGACCACGAGATACAGCAGTAGCGTGACCCCGAGGACCTTCGCTGGTCGAACAATCGACCGCAGCACGTTGCTCAGCTCCTGGTAGCGATTCACGACATCCAGCAAGTGGAATGCGAAGAAGAGATTGTTCACATACGAGCCGAGGATCGCGATGCAGATTTGCCACATGTAGTACAGCACGCGGGGGCTGCGCACTAGAAAGAAGAGCGAAATTGCAACTGTCTGCAGATACTCCACCTTCGTGACCGCGGGAGAAGGTCTGCCAGCGTTTGAATTTGTCCCAACGCGCACACGCGATGCATTTCGGAACACGACACTGGCAGGCCCGAACAGAAACCGCCACAGTCGTTCCCACGCGTTCGATGACGACGAATGACGACTGACGGCGCTTGTGCGGCGATATGAAGCTGCACCTCTCTCGTACTCATCACTGGCATGCTGTGCAGCCTCGGTGGGGCTCGTGTTTGACTTTGCTCGGTTGTGTGTGTGCTGTCTACGTGGGAGGAACAAATAGTCGTACTCTTCTTCCCGGTCACGAAGCGATCGAAGGAGTTGTTCGGTGTCTTGGAAGCTCTCCCGCTCTTCTGTATCTGCTCTGTGATGGACGCTCGCTTTCTTCTTGGACAATCGATCTTGTTCCGTCCGAATGCGTCTCTTCCAGCCTTTCTTGATTAACAGCGGCGCCGAATTCACAAGATAGCACAGCAAGATCAGTATGCATAGCTCGAGCTGGACCGTGCCTGCGATAGACAACCCGATTCTTGCCGCGCTAGCGGGATCACTGCTGATATCGTCTAGTGGTGCCAAGAACGTTATCCGCGAAGCTGCATACGGCCTTGAGTCGATTCCATCGGCTTGGTAGTACATCAACACGAGCAAGTTGATCGCGACGGCGAGCACGAACGATATCCGTTTCAGTGGATCCGCTGATCGAGCGAAGATAGCGAGCATTTTATGGTGGTGCAGTCTGCTCTGGTGAGCCATCTCGTCCACCAACTTGTCAGATCGCGCATAGAAATCGTGGAGTTTGTTCGCACCTCTCGATACATGCCACACGAGCTTCTTCTTCGACTGTTCCGTCAGGCAGTAGCAGATCGGATGCAGCGGGAAGTAGTATGCCATCAGTCTTCCTTCGTCGTCTTCGGGATGCGCGCTGTTACCCACCGCTCCTTTTTTTCTGGTGTGTTTGGCGGGCGATACACTCGATGCCGATGAGACGGAGCCTCCATCGCGCTGGTGGTTCCATACAATTTCGACTCTTGCGCTGTTGGTCTGGAAGAAAGTGAACGCATCGTAGAAATGGTGACGAGGATCAATCGCGTTCGCTTCGGGGATGTCACGATGGTGGTTCGACTTGGCATGAGGGATCCATGACGAGGCAATCGAAGGGAAGGTGTCAGCAAGCTGCTGCAGCAAGAAGTAAATGTTGAATCCCATCTCGAGGTAGAAGTCGTCGCTGCACTTCACGTTTCCGGCGTATTTGCCATCGTACTCTGAGTGAAAATGGACGAAGACGTCGACAAGGTTGCGCTCCAATGCATCGAAGTTGAGCTCTTGCACCAGCTGAGAGTGGATCACGCGATCGCTCCTCCCTTCAAGAAGACTGAGTAGTGTGATGATAACCGATGATCGCAGCCTGCGCACGAGAAATAGTCCAGTCGAGCTGTTGTGGTCCAGGAAGTGGTGCATCAGCAGCGCGTTCACGGTGCTGAAGAACTTGAAGTTGGCGACCGTCTCCTGCGCTTCGATGCACGGACCTTGGCAAAACTCGGTGATTGTCTCGAATAGCTGGATGATCAGCCCTACGTCCAAGTCGGCAAGGGCGAGGTAGGTGTCGAGCAGGAACGAAGTCGTAGCTTCAACAAGGTTCACCGAAGGATGAGTGGATTTCGGCTGTGTGATGAGGAAACGCTGGGCATTGAGGTAATGCCCTTCGCATAGCAGCTGCAGGAACCGAAAAATCAACGTCATCGGCCCACCCATGACCTTGAGAGTCGCTGGATTCCGCTCGTCGACCTGAGCGGTTGCTGCTGGCGGAGTCACAGTCTTCTCAGGCGACTCCATGTACAGAACAGACCGTCGCTTCACCAATCGCGCGATTTGTTTGTCTGGCACTGTCGTTGCGAGATGAGTCTTCACACTAGCACCATGAGACGTTGGTGAAGTGGTCGCGGCAGTAGAAGGGCGGTCACCGTAGCTGTTATGGATGAGTCGACTGGCCTTCTCGATACGTTCTTGGATCTTGGTGACGAAGGCGTTACCGTTTGACAACTCGAGCCAGTGCTTGTAAAAGGTTTCTTGTACTTCTGCATTCATCCCGTCCAGCAAAGCCACGCCCAACTCGACACTGCGCTCGAAAATCGCCTCGTCATCACGAGTTGCAATCAAATGCACCACGAGCTTCGTGACCTTCAAGTGGTTTAGCTTGATTTGCATCGCGTGCCGACGTTCCCAATCCCCTTCAGTCGCGTAGATCATGCGGCAGAACACGTCGAGTAGGATCAAGTTGGTCTTCACGTAATGGGCATCTTTGAAAGATTGCACGTGAGCGACCAATTTGGTCACGACTTGATCGAACGTCAGGCGAATGTTGCTGCTGTGTATCTTCGCGTCAAACTCCTCCTCCAGCGAAGACTCCACTGAGAGAATGCTGTCAACCATTTGATTGAGCTCCTCGCGCATCGCACTCTCAACTCGTGGGTCTGAGCACAGCCGCCACAAGAAGGCATCGAACGCCTCGAAGCGTTGCTGATGCGAGACGGCCATGCCTTGCTGCCTCATCGCGGCTTGTTGTTGGTAGTTCTTGAAAAGGCTCGAGTTCAACTTGCCCGTCGAAGCACATTGAATCGATAGCGCAGAATGCCGCGAGTAGATGCTATGACGCGCGTTGGTCGTCCCTTGAAATCCTAAGCGCCGTAGCAGCGTTCGTGGCAACGCCAAGGTCGAAGGTGCAGTATGAAGCGACTGATCTGTTAGACCTTTCAGCTTGGAGGACGAATCACGCCGACCACTGCGCTCGATTTCAGAAGACTTCCTCCGCTTGCCTGCGGTGATCCCTTGCTCCTTCTGGTCATGTCGAGTGCGTACACCGGAAATCATCGGCTGAACGACGCATAGCTTTTCCAGCTGGTTGTGAACAGCCCTTGCCACTGCAATGTGGCTCTCGCTAAAGTGCTGCACAACGCCGTTGTCGGTAGTGACGCTGGATTCTGGTCTGCTGTGCATTCGTCGAGTTCGATGGTTTGATGGTATCACGACTGGAGTTGGTGATCGATCTTGTGTACCATGCTGGCTTTTGTTGCGAACGGTCTGGAGAACAGGATCCCTCGTTTTCTTGTCCAGAGCGGTCAGCTGTAATGCCAATTCGTTCGCGTTGCTGCTGATAGTGGCGTGCGAAAGATCTGGGCGGCTGCTTCGAGACAACGCGTCAAGCCACATGGCAGACAAGTTGCCTAGTCTCCTTTCAGAAGGCAGCAGCTTGTCCAAACTCGTGCACAGCTCATCTCCCGCTTCCATGACGTGTTCGGGAAGACTACACTCGCCAAGTGCGCTCACGGCGAATAGTGTGACGAGGGTGTCGCCAAGTGCCTCAAGATCACGGTTCGCTTCGTCTTCACTTGCCGAGGTAAACCGACTCGATTGGTTCACAAACTGCGGGAACTGGGCCATGAAACTGGCGATCGTCGGTATCACTCTGTACAACACCAGATAGAGCTCTTTCGAGTCAAGTGGTGTCTTTCCCTTGGTCTCAGGTGCTGCCAGTAACGAGTCGCGAAGTCGCTTGCTTTTCTGAAGCGCTGCAGCAGCATATCGGTTCACATCTTCGTCATGCAGCGCCCTCACGTGTTTGATCACCACCTGTTCGAAAAGGACAACCAGGCGCGCGAACACGAGCGGAAGCTGATCATCATGCCGGATCTCTGCATCCTCTGCACTGAGATAAACCTCTTGGAGAAATCGTAAGAGCGCGAACTGGACGCCTTCAGAGCAGTCAATGAGAGCGAGAAGATCTAAAATCACGCGAAGTGGAATGATCTGCTGGCAAATCTCTTGGCACCTTGTGTTCTTTCCCGTCGCGCACCCAGCAAACAAGTGGAGCAACCGCACGTGGTACTCAAGAAGCTTCGAGTCTTGAGCAACCGCGATTACGCTGTTACCTCCAAGCGGGAAATGGCCCTCGTTTTCGTGTGAGCCCTCCGGGGCGATTGCCGCCTCTTTCTCCGACGAAGCTGAGTGCCCGTGATTCCTCTCGGCGTACCGTTGGAAAATCGGCAGAAACGACGACACTGTCTCCGAAGGATCATCGAAAAACTGCAAGATTGACCCGCTCTCGAGACATTTGACGAGTTGAAACAGCACGAGGAGCTGGTTTTCGTGGATAGGAGTCTCGTCACAGAGTACGATAGTCTCCAAGAAGAACAGATATCTTGGGTTCATGGGGTCTTCGACGAGTCTCGACACGAAGCCATTTACGACTTCTGTGGGAACAGTTTTGCACATGCGTACATTGGACGCATACATCGACACCAGCACTTGCTGCGCCGTCTCCAGGTCGCGCACGTACTGGACAATCATGGTCGCGTGTGGTCCGAGTATCGACTGGTTTTCTGCATCTCCCGCACAGAAAGCGCACAAGAACTGCAGAGCTTCTTCGAACACCGCAAGTATTTGGTCACGCTGACGATTCCGCAGCACGAGATCGGGGCTCAATTGTGGAGATGACACAGGATCTGGGCCCTCGACGTGTCGTGTATGTGCTTCGTAGAAGTGCGCGCCATCCTCCATCATGCTGATCACATACTGGGCCGAGCGTAGGTTCCGCAACAGTCGCCTCGCCTCGGATACCATGTTCAGAACCACGGAGTGTGAGCGGATTTTGCGCTGCGGCTGCAAATCAGCTGTGTGGCTCCTTGCCATTGGCAACAACTCGTGGCAACTCGAGCGGTGGCTCACCCTTCCCAGTTGACAGTTGAGCACGTAGATATTCGTTGCTAGCCGTCTTCTCCAATTGGGCGGGCTTTTCTCTGCTACCAGCTGAGCGGAAGAGGTCGACGATTCGACCGAAACTGGTGGCATGCCACTTTTTCCACTGGTAATACCGGATGAGACTCGTCGCTGGAAATGAGCTGCACTTGCGTGGCGAGTACTACCACCTGATCCGAGTGGTATCAGCGCGTTGCTACTTCCGCTCTCAGCAGTTGCAGACTGTCCAGTGTGCCTGGTGACAGCGTATCGAATAGTTCGAAGCAGGCTACACGCCCATTCCGCGTTTTCGAAGTCGGACTTCGATGTGAGATCCATCCACACTTCTGTTGTCTCGGAGAGTCGCCGGAGATCGTTCACGTCGTCCTTCATGCGATTGTAGATCGCGATCGTTTCTTCGGCCACCAAAAGCTGTAGATTCTGCAACGACGAGAGGAGCTGGTCGTGTTGGTTGAACTGCTGTAACAGCAACTCCAGCGCCTTCGATACGAGAGGCGGATACTCATACATGAGCATCTGCATGAGTACTGTGTTCACCTTGCGCTTGCTCAACTGCGATAGCGAGAACTTGCAATCCATAGTGTGCTTGTCGAAAAGAAAGCTGGCGACTGGAGATAACTTTTCGGCCAAAAGAACTCCCGCGGATCTCAACCTTCGATCCTTGGTGCTACCCATGGGATGGTTGATCAAGCCGTCATCTTCATCAACTTGATCATCATCAAGTGAAGCCTGTCCCAGCAAATCAGCAGCATCTGCGTCTCCATGCTGGGTACGAAATGCTGCGAGGAACATCGATACTTGATAGTCGAGTCGAATGCTGTCCACCAGCTGAAGAATCGCGCAGATTTCGTCTTTGACTTCCATGACGACGCGGTCCATGTCCGAACCGTGACGACGCAACGGAGAGCCGACAGACGCACCGACACTATTCACGTTAGCGCGTACGTGAGACGACAGCGGGCGATGCTGGTTAAACTGCGCGTGCGTGTGAAGTCGGACCAACGCAGACGATGACGTGAGCTTACTCGAAGTGGCCGCTGTTCTGGTACCGCAATGCTGATTCCAAATGAGTGAGCCAACTCCGTATTGGCGAGCAATGAACACCTCATGGCTCAAAGTATCACCGGTGGATGGAAGCAGAGCACTGTCCAGTAGAGCCGAGTTCCGCAGTCGTAGCAGGAGAGGCATCTGAGAGTCGCCACTGTCCCTGTGATTGTTTCTGTCGTCCGACACTCGGTGATGGCCAGTAGGAACTTCCCCATCCGAGCTGCTAGCCATCATCGTCGAGAAGAGATTACGAGAGCTATCCGCCGCAGAGTACTCTCGATCACATCCCGGACCAGGTCTTCCCTCCATTGATGGGTCCATCTTCTCACGAAACCAACGCCGATGAGGGTACGCCGGAACTCGTGGTCCTTTTTCCGGAGCATTCGCGGAGGGAGGGCTGCCTTCATCGTGAACATCGCTCCTCTCATCGAGCAGATCAACTAGACCACCGACCAGACCACTGAGCTCGACGTGTGACGAGTACATGCCGAACTCAACCATCTTCTTGCATGCCTTGAGCATAGCCAGCAGGAGTTGATTCTCTGGGGTTGCTTCAAGAACGATTTGGCCGCGAAGTTTGGCAAAATGCGAGGTGCACAATTCTTTCATCTCTGTGAAGAACAGCAGATCTGCTGGAGAGTATCCGTCATGTAAGAAGCTCGGCAGCTTCACCTCTTGACCTTTCTCACCGACTTCGGTCCAGATGCGAGTGAATCTGGGGCAACCGATCGCCTTTTGAGGCTCACAGTCGATGTACGCGACGCGGATGAGATCGAGCAGCACACCACGGACAGATCTTGACAGCGTTTCATCCTTCACGGCCTTGAGGAGGCTTTCTCGGGGGAACGTCTGTTGGATGTAGTCGATGCTCACGTAGTTGCGATCGAGACATAGTGCCACATACAGCTGCAGTAGGCCGTAGCAATACTGACCGAGGCCGCGATACTTCCCATGGACGTAATACTCTTGATAGAGCAGAGCTAATCCGATCCACTTCCCGTGAACTCCAACTTCGGCACGTCTGGAACCAACGAATACTTCAAAACCTTCAGCGTTGGCTCGCATGGGCACGATGACAAAATCTCGAAATCCGTTGGCAGCATTGAACATCAGCTCGCAGATCGACTCTTGGGTCTTGGGTACGCCTCGACCTTTTGATGTGCAGAGTGCGACGAGGAACTGCATGTATCGAATCGACCGCCCTCTCGTCTTGATCAACTCGAAAAAGTTGCGGACGATGCTGCTGTACGCAGTAATCGATTCCACAAGGTTTCGATTCTCTCGAAGGAGGTACGAGAGCGGAAGTGACGTTTGGAAACCGTTGCCCAGCAGCTCCATCAAGATCGGCATCGCGCGCTGCGCTACGTACACTTCGTTCGACCGATGTCCACAGAAAATCTGGACGAGTAGTGAGTTCACCGCTGGTATGACACGATTGAGAGCACGCATGACTTGAACTTGGCAGTCTTCTTTGGATGAGTTCGCTCCAGTTGCTGAGCTCGACCCCTCACGTCCTCGCTTGGCACTCGGTTTCAAGCTTGAGTCATTGGGTCTCTGCTCTGTTGTTTCCATCAGTCGGGACGAGCCAGTGACAACGCCTTCGCCAACGAAGTATTCGTCGAGTAGATCTGCATCCGGGTCGTCTACGGTCCTTGATAGCTTCGTGAATGCCGGGTTGTACGAAGATACAGTGTCGATTGAAAACGGGCCACCGAAACGCTCGAAAGGGGCCTTGATCATCTCCATCAATAGGTCCACAAATTGGTGGTTCTTGAACATGCTCTGACGCCGTCGGTGTAGCTGGTGAGAATGCTTGATACCTTCCAAGCAGAACTTGAGAAGATCGCCGATAGCTTCTTCTGCCTTCAGTATAGGTGCCAGCTTTTCTTCTCGGTCGAACGCGTCAGCGCTTCTGGAAGGGCTTGCATCAACACGGGTACCTTCAAACTGGCTGACGAACTGCTGTAGGACGCGCTTGTACGAGAGCAGCAAAATCGTATCGTCGATTTCTGTCTGCGGGACTGGAATGATCCTGAACGCGTCTTCATCTCTCGCCCCAGGCAGTGAAGTCACTGAAAAAGCAGATCCGTTGTGTTCACCATCACGAAGAGCCATTGATGAAATCCGGATGTCAGTCATGCTTGAGGCGTGTGTCTCCGGAGAGTGCGCGAAAGTTTTGGAGCGTGAATGCTGGAGTAGGGTGATCGCGTCACTTCCAACTTGTTCCCTGTTTCGAATGTCAAGTCAGCGATAACTTAGACATCCCTCGGCTCGGACGCGACTTCACTTACAACGAATCAGCCGCAGCAGTTGGAATGAACATGAAGGCATCGGGGAAGTCATTCGCGATCACATGACCCACCGTGAGTGCTGATGTCCGTCGCGATATAGGAGATCGTGTGCTCGAGACTGGAGAATTGCTGATCTGACGGACGCCGAGGTACTTTCCCGTGAGAACGTGTCGAAAACAGACTTTCTCCTTCCACTTGACTTGGCCACCTTCGTACACCACTGCTTTCTCAACCATCCACAACGAGTCCGAGGTCAAACATGTTTGCTCCGACTCGTCTTCAACGGGATCTTCGTCGGGCGAATCTTCACGAAACTGGAGTGACACCGCAAAGGGTTCCTGAGGACGATGAGGCCCACACTGCAAAAGCGATGCAGACTCCAGATGGAGCAGACGGATGCAAGTGCCAGCACGAACTCCGCCGTCATTGACCAACTCTTCGAAAGTACCTTCGTCAGCGCGGTCGAACAAGATAGCCCTCCACTGAGAAGAGTGAACGCTTGACCCGACAACCGCGCACGACACTCCGTCAGATAACTGGCGACTAGACGCATACAGACTCGATACCTGCTCCTCAATGCCGCTATTCAGAATAAGCTACAACAAAAATGTCAGAGGAGGACATCTCGATGCGCAAAGATAGTATACATCCATCAAGTCACCTGATCGGTCAGCTGAACTGGTGCGCCCTTGGAGCGTAGTTTGAAACGCGGGAGGATAATGAAGTGAGCACGGGAAGAGCCTTTCTCCAACGACACCTTCATCGGTCATCGAACAACGAGCACAGTTATATCAGCAGCTCCGCGAGATCTTGTGCTTTGCGATCCAGCACATACCTTTGAGTATTCTCCTCCCCGCACCGGAAGCGGTGCAGCGTCGAGAGTCAGATATTGGCCAGTTTTGATATGCCGAAATTGGACAGTCTGTTGGCATCAATTCGATCAGCACAAACGACGTTGCCAACAGCAGACACCAACGCATCAAATGAAGAACACAAATCATCAACAAGCTCTCACCTGTCCGTAAATCACCTGAGAACATCGCATTTTCCTGTACATCATCGCGTTGAGTCGGATCTCGGCGTCGCTCTTGAACTTGAGGTCCGCCAGCGAGTGGTGGGCACGACTGGGTGCTCGTTTGCTCCGCGACTGCGCCGTCGACAACTCTTCCAGTGCTGCCGTAGCGTCGTACGTCATTTTCGGGACGACTTCAAACAAGCAATCTCTGAACGGGCTCTGCAGCAGCCGCACACCGGTTTCTTCAAATGTTCGACGCTCTTCCCAACCGCCAAGACCCAACTTCAACCCACTCGGTATCGCGCCGTCTGCCCCCGCAGTCGTTGCTTCGCTGCTGTAGTTGAGCTTCTCCAATCGAACCTCTCGCGAAGCGAAGCCCTCGGCACACACGATTCCGTTGCGGTCATCGCAAACCAACGAGACAACCATACCGTACTCCAGGAACGGGGACCCCGAATACTGACCAAGCGATGGGTGGTCACTTGACACGTCTGCCACTAACTGTGCAGCAGCCACGGTCGCCTCCATTTTCTTGGTTGAAAACATCGCCAGTGGGGACGCCATCGCCACGGGCGGGAGAGCGTCAGGGACATTGACATCAATGCTCAGCCCTTTGCCTCGAAAACCCGGCGTCGTCGACCCGCGCGCCGACGCTGCTCGCGCATGCGATTTCTGTAGAAGAGGTGGGCGACTCAGCGGCAGTGGCGCTCCGCTTCTGCTCGCCCCATCGGAGGTTGAAGCTGAGCTGCCGTTGTCCTCGCCCTCCGCTGCCTCGTCGCGGATCCGCTCCTGTCTCGGCTCCATGCGCTCGATTCAACCCGCGATTGCGCGTCACGCAGCGCCTGATAAGCCTAGATATCAGTAATCAGACACGAAGCTTTGCGTCTCGGTCCTTTGTGCATCTGTGGCGCCCCGGCGCCATCTTCTCCAGCTTCTTCTTCGTCGCGTTTTGGTGCGTTTCCGTTTGAAACGCCCGCCTGCTTGGCAAACTTCCTAGCGCGCGCAGTTACGTGGACCACATCTGGCCGAACGTGGTCCACATAGAATCTCGTATAAGAGCTCGGAGATACGAATCTTCTCGTACAGGAACATTGAAGTCAGCCTTTACAAACACCTTGATGTCCAGCGGCAACTGCAACTTTTTCTCCTCCCATCGTCACTTCGTCGACAAACACTCTCCCACCCACTTCATGAATCCATCGGAAGCCACCGGCGACAACAGCCCCACGACGAAAATGAATGGTGAGCTATGTACACTTTGGAGATAAATATGCAGAGTTCCTACTCCTACTGGAGACGACTTCGCGACGCTCCCTGTCCTCGACGGCTATTTCTACTCGGCTACTACGACGCGATCACACAAACTACTCCTAAACTACTAATCCTACCCTGCCTCGACGACGTCGAACCTCACGATGCTTCAAAACCCAAAGGCGCTGGCAGCTTGTCGTCCCTTGGCAACATCGTCGAGGAATGAGACGATCACAGGCAGCAGGCCGCTGTTGTCGACGGTCGGTCGGTTCTTGGGGCCTCGCAGGTACGCCTTGAAATGGTTCATGCAGTGCTTCGAGTACTCCTTGTCGTTCCTCCGGATCTGCTCAAAAATGTCCGAGAACGACGGGAACACGTTCATGATCAACTCGATCTCACCCTCCTCTGGATCATCCGATTCGATGATGTCCAGCATCTTCGTGATGAACTCTCCGGCGCACCGTTCAAGGCCTGTACACCTGAGTGAGCTAACATGATCCAAACTCGGATGGCACTAGCCATCACGCACCTAGCAATCCGTCTCGTTTAACTTTCTGCTCATCAAACTCGTGCTTGTTGTGCTTCGCTTCGAGCACGCTTCGCTCATCGAGCTCAGCACGCTTGGCCTGCCAACACGTAGATCTGTCAGAGACTGTCATAGATGCAGCAACCACTTCGTATCACACTTCACATACCTCTTGGTCAATGCGGCGCAAGTCGTCGTCCGAAAATGGAATCCGCGTCTGGGGCTCTGAGAAGTCGCCAGTTGCGAGAATGTACTGGACCAGCGTGTCGACGTTGTACACGACAATGGACCCGTTCGTTCGCACGAACTCAAACTACATCCGATCAACATGATGTTAGGAGACATGCGAATCGAAAGCACGTCGTACACTTTGAACATACCGTATGAGGTCCCAGCTCCGTGAGCATAATCGGATCGAGTGAGTTGATCACGCGCTTCGCTCGCTTCTTCTCCGGCGTATCCGAATCGCTGTCCGTCAATTCGGCCTTGCGCTTCAATGCCGAGATGCGTTCACTGCAGCGCTTCGCCTTCAGACACAGACCCTTGCAGCCAGTCTCCGTCGATGGGGAATCGCATTCGTGCGTCGCTTCCGCCGCTCTTGCAGAGGACTCCTTCTCCGCAGTCTTCTTTGTGGCAGTTGCCTGCGCTGTGGTCGCCGCATGAGTAGCTGACGCGGACCCACCGCCCGCTTTGCGCTGAAGCAAGTCAAACAGTTCGCGCTTGGACAAATGCCGGTAGTACTTGAGCCCGCGCTCGGCGGCGATGGCACGCAGCTCCGCCATGGACGGCGAGGATCGGGTCTCCATGTTGGCGGATGAAGGTGGCGGAGGAGGAAATGAGGAGGAGAGGGGGGGGGGGGAGGGAGC
>JAADXN010000844.1:0-14557 GCA_023337875.1 Pythium apleroticum | reverse complement strand
TTGCACACCATACTGATATATAGGTGAGAGAGGTAGTATTATTTGTCAGGATGCAAATATCAATCAAAGGCGGTCCGGCTTCGATTCATTTAGAGAAATATATATGGGCTGACGGGTGTGCAAACGCAAGGTCTGACTGTATTTCAAGGGTTTTTTTTAGTTCAGAACAAACAGCGAAAACCTTGGTATCCTTGTGGACTCGACTGATCTGTTCAATCAGTCCTGCGTTTGCATTTTCGCCCCCAACCATGAAGCAAGTGCCCATTGAATGTCCCAAACAGCAAGGGCTGGGCTTACAGAAACACGCATCACCCATTGAGGGCGATCCGCAAGCCTCCGTGGCAATCAGTGTGTCCAAGCGATGAGAGCTCAGCGTCCGCACTGTAGTGACGATCTCCATCCTTGCCGCCATCACATTCGTGCTGAGCCGCTAGGCCGTCGTCGTGAGAACTTACGAACGCAGTGCCGTCCCCATTTTAATGGGGCGTTAAAAACGCCAAAAAGACATGCTCGAATGGTACAACTCGTACTCGGGCAGTATTACAGCCGTGTACCGGGAAGCCGCTCGAAGAGTTCATCTCGTTGCTGGTGCCATTGATCGTACTGCGCGACTTCTCTCAAGAGGTGCTCACACCGACGCCGAGCTCTCGAGTCTGGGTCGCCAAGTTCCTCCTTGGCACGGCCGTGAGCTACCTGCTTGCTGCTGCTGCTGATGCATATGGAGTCTACTGAGCGCAATGAATGCACCCTAATAGCTGGAGAGAAACGCTAACTCCTTGCGAGTGGCCTCAACGCCGTGAACGTGCAGGTGTGCGAGCTGCCTGTCTGGTCAGTGCTCTCGGCCAGTGACCGCACGCCCAGTTACGACCTCAACGGATCCTCGTCTGTGGAATAAACTCCACAGTGTCGAGTTTGGCTTGCCACAACGCTCTTGGATGGGGTCAGTGACTCCACACGCACTGGAGCCCACCAAGACGATGGAGATCGCCGTCCCCACGAACGCCCACAACTCGCGTCTCACGGCTGAAGACTTCCCGATAAACGCATCGGCTGCTGCTGATCTGCTGCTCTACAGCTACTTCCTCGGCATACCCCGGCATTCCGATTCTGAACATTCCCGGGGAGTCTACAGATAGAAACAGCACGAGTGGGCTGTTCGGCCAGACCGCGCGGATGAACGGATTGCTGCACCCAACGCTGCAAAAGCTGTCTTTGACAGAAAGCGAAGACAGCGAGTGGCTCCAGGCGACGCACACAGCGGCGGTGACATTCGCCTTCCAGGATGCCGTGTCCCACGATCTACTTCCGTCAACGCTTGACGGCCAGCCAATGCTCGCGTTGTCCGGCAACTCACATCAAGTCGACGTGTACGTGTACATCCCGTGGCTCAACGTGCTCATGTCCGTCACATGCTGCGTTCTTCTGGCTGCGATTCTCGCGGCCTTGATGAGCTGGTCGTCTTTGTGCGGAAAGTCTTCAGAAGAAGATCCACTCGAACGCGTCACGACGCCGCACACGATCGCACGCGTCATGCTGGACGACTCGACCTTCCCTTCGGCCGCACTCAACCGCCGCGCGGTCGTCCCCACGGGCGCGAAGTCGGAAGCTGATGAAGTCGACAAGTTCCTCATCGAGTCCATCTCGCTCCAGAGCAAGGAGATCCAGGACCCCGCCAACGCAGCATGAACTTCGGACCCCACAACACCAAGCAAGTTGACGATTGTGTCCAGCAAGCTCGAGAGGGTAAATGTAGATATTGTACGAGCTTTGGTCAAATGGAGTTGTTTTGGAATCTATTGCGTCTATTTTTATAGTTTGGATGAAAATTGTGAATGGATCCTAAATGATCCCAAAGGTTGCGTTGTGTACCAAGCCTGCGGTGCAGGCGTAGACCCGTGGAATGAACTGACTGAGAAAGCTTCGGATGTACAGTCATCCCCCGCTTTTTGACACCCACTGAAAATTTGGGTCTCTCTTATAACGTATTGTTTTAGAATCAATTTGCCTAACTTTATTCACGTCAGAAACGTATTACCTTGAAAGCTCTATATATCAGCAGGGTGTCAAAAAGCGGGGGATGACTGTAATCGAAGGCTTTTCTATGCACGTCAACCATTCTTCCGGACCATAAAAGAGCCTTCGATTGCAGTCTCGCCGTCTTCGAATCCATGCCCCGGCTATGTGACAGTAGATGATCGCATTCCACCACCACCATGGGTTTCTCGCTGCTGCGTTCGAGTTTCTCTAGGGACGATCCTAGTTTTGCATTCTCCAATTCGCTTTGTGCCACTCCAAGCAGTCAGCCAAGGCGCGGAGACGTTGAAAGAGTTCCAGTTCCAGCTGCTTTACGTCGTCGCAACGACCATGACGAAATTCCAGGCCACCGACTCGTCGGACGCCGCGTACGCCGAAGCGCTCACGCCGAAGGGAGCCGTTGCAGAAGACGGTGATGGCCAGTTCGCTGAGGCGACGCCAGAGGCCAAGGCCGAGCCCGTTCCTCTCTCCAAGCTCTTTTCCTTCGCCGACCGCATCGACGTCGCACTCATGGCCATTGGGACCATCGGTGCGCTGGCTGCTGGTCTCGCTCAGCCGCTGCAGCTCATCCTCTGGGGAGACGCGCTCACGGCTTTCAATCCGTCCGAGCCGATCTCCGACGACGACTTCCGTGACAGTATCAACAAAGTCGCCCTCAAGCTTGCCATTGTTGGCTTCGCTGTGGTCTTCTGTGGCATTCTCCAAGTCGCTGCCTGGTCCATTGCCGCTTCACGACAGGCCAAGCGCATCCGCAGTGAGTACGTGCAGGCGATTCTGTCTAAGGAGATCGGATGGTTCGACGTCAACGAGCCCATGCAACTGGCGACTCGCGTCGCTGAGTCCACGGTCATGATCCAAGACGGCATGGGCCGCAAGGTCGGCGACGGTCTCAACTTCTTCTCCATGGCGACGTCTGCGATCGTCATCGGTCTCGTCAAAGGCTGGGAGCTGGCGCTCGTCTTGCTGGTCTTCACTCCGGTGATCGCAGTGTGCGGCTTCCTCTCCATTCGGGCGCTCGCTCGGGCCACGCAAGAAGGGATCGACGCGTACGCGCAGGCTGGTGCAGTCGCTCAGGAATCGCTCGCCAACATCCGCACAGTGCACATGTTCAACGCCATCGAACATTTCGTGGAAAAGTACAAGACGGCGCTGAAGACTTCCACCCAGGCTGGTATCAAGAAGGGATTTGCCGTCGGATGGGGCACCGGGCTCATGTTCTTCTCCATCTTCTGCACCTTTGCGACGGGCATGTACTTTGGTGCTGTCATGATCGCCAACGACCGACGTGACGGCTGCGTTGGGAGTGGCTGCTACGACGGTGGCCGCGTGATGACAGTGTTCCTGGCCGTGGTGAACGGAGCTATGGCGCTGGGCCAGGCTGGGCCGTCTGCACAAGCGGTAATGACGGCTCGGACGGCTGCGCGTGATGTCTTCGACTTGATCGACAGAGCCTCAGAGATCGATCCACTGACCGAGTCTGGCGTCAAGTTGGACAAAGTTATTGGCCACATCCAGCTCGAAAACGTCACGTTCGCGTATCCATCTCGTCCGGAAGTCATCGTTTGCAACAAGTACTCGCTTACAATCAACGCTGGTGAGACTGTGGCCCTCGTCGGTCCTAGCGGCAGCGGCAAGAGCACGGTCGTGTCGTTACTTGAGCGCTTCTACGACCCGCTGTCTGGCCTTTTGAAGATCGACGGCGTCGATGTGCGGGACCTCAACGTCCAGTGGCTGCGCCAGCAAGTCGGTCTCGTGGGCCAGGAGCCCGTGCTCTTTGCCACGTCGATCATGGAGAACATTCGAAGTGGAAAGCCCAGCGCGAGCGACGCCGAGGTTGTCCAAGCGGCCAAGATGGCCAACGCCTACGACTTCATCCAGACGTTCCCGAGCGGCTTCGCTACGGATGTCGGCGAGCGAGGCGCGCAGCTGTCCGGCGGCCAGAAGCAGCGCATCGCCATTGCGCGAGCCATCATCAAGGACCCGCCAATCTTGCTGCTGGACGAAGCCACAAGTGCGTTGGATACTGAGAGCGAGCGTATAGTGCAGGCGTCGCTGGACAAGCTGCTCGCCCACGGCAAGCGCACGACTGTCATTGTTGCACACCGCATGTCGACAATTCGAAACGCCGACAAGATCGCCGTCCACAGCGACGGCTCGATCGTAGAGCTCGGTAGCCACGATGAACTGATGGAGATCGAGAACGGACACTACCGACGCTTGATCGAGACGCAGAGTCGCAAGATGACAGAAGCCGGTGGAAACGACGAGCCCGCTCACGCGGAATCAAACGAGCTTTCGCCTACGACGATATCGAGCCCAGTCGAACATCCCACTGCGAAGCGCGAGACTGAGGATAGTGCCTCAAGTGAGGAGCCAGTCGAGCCTGTTTCGCTCGGTCGCGTGTGGAAGCAAAGCCTCCCGGAATGGAAATTCCTCGTCTTCGGCGCCTTTGGAGCCGTCATCAACGCCGCAACCTTTCCCGTGTGGGGCGTCCTTCTCGCCCAGGTCACGGTCGCATTCTTCGAAGTCAAGCCTCGTGATGACTACTTGGACACGGCGCGTGGCTGGTCGCTCGGCTTTGTTGCTCTTGGCGTCGTCTTCGGCTCGTCCATGGTCCTCCAGAACTATAGCTTCGCTGTTGTCGCACAGCGTCTCGTGGCTCGCATCCGCCTTGCAGCATACTCCGCTATGCTCCACCAGGAAGTCGGCTGGTTCGATCTGGAAACCAACACGTCGGGCGCCTTGGTATCTCGCCTTGCAACAGACTCGGCGACGCTCCAAGCCATGACCTCGGACATGCTCAACGCCGTGCTGGTCAACGTCACGACGCTCGCCATCAGCTTCACAATCTCGTTCTTCTACAGTTGGGAGATGTCGCTTGTGATGATCGGCATCTTCCCCGTCTTGGGTTTCGTCTCGCAGATGCAAGGCCAGACCATGAACGGGACGATGAACGCAACCAAGAACAATGATGCGGACGCCGTCGCGGGCTCACTGTTGTCTGAGGCAATCGGATCGATTCGCACCGTAGCAGCGTTCAGCTTGGAGAAGCAACTGCACGACAAGTACCGGGCCCTGGTCGACAGCTCCAAGGCCGTCAACATCAAAGCCGCCGTCACTGGTGGTATCGCGTACGGTTTGTTCGAAGGCACACGCATCTGCACGCTGTCGCTGCTGTTTTACGTCGGTGGCATCTGGGTCGCGAACGACCGCATCACCTTCGAGGACATGTACATGGTCATCCTGGTCACTTTCCTCGGAATGCTTCCACTCGGAATGACGGCCCAGGGGGCGCAAGACCAGAACAAGGCGAAGCAGGCGGCGTCCAGCATCTTCGCCATCATCGACCGCACGCCCGCAATCGACTCGACCACGGCTACTGGCGACGCGCTCGCTCACGTGAACGGCGACATTGAGTTCCGCGACGTTGCCTTCGCGTATCCTACGCGTCCAGACGCCCCGATCTACAGCAAGTACAACCTGCGCATCAAGGCTGGCCAGACAGTCGCGCTTGTCGGCGCCAGCGGCAGTGGCAAGAGCACTGCCATCGCGCTTCTGGAGCGCTTCTACGATCCGGCAGCTGGCCGCGTTACCCTCGACTCGCACGACCTGCGCGACCTCAGTGTGCCGTGGCTTCGCGACCGTATCTCGCTCGTGAGTCAGGAGCCCGTGCTGTTCACGGGCACGATCGCCGACAGCATCGCTCTCGGAAAGCCCGGCGCTGCTCGTGAGGAGATCGTCGAAGCCACGAAGAAAGCCAACGCCTTCGACTTCATCAACAATTTCCCTGAGGGACTCGACACCAATATCGGAGACCGTGGCGCGCAGGTCTCTGGCGGCCAGAAGCAGCGCATCGCCATCGCGCGTGCGATCCTGCGTGATCCGTCCGTGCTGCTGCTTGATGAAGCGACGAGCGCGCTGGACAACGAGAGCGAGCGCGTGGTGCAGGCGTCGCTGGATGAGCTACTTCAGCAGAAAAAGTGCACGACGATCATCGTGGCGCACCGCCTCTCAACGATTCGTAACGCCGACGTCATCGCCGTGACGAAAGATGGCGCGATCGTCGAGCAGGGCTCACACGACCAGCTCATGGCACTCGGTGGCGTCTACGCGTCGCTTGTGGCACGCCAGACAACCAGTGGCGCCGTCTAGGAAGTTGCCATCAACTCGCGTGGTTCTTGTTGACTTGAGGGCCTTGTCGAACCTGTGGTTTCCCTTCTATAACGTGAGTACAGATTGCATTTTCATGGTTTCACGCAGCTACCCGCGGGAAAACGCGAGCGTGTAATCCTTCCGTGGACTCCAGGTTTAGCAGGCGACTTGAGGAATGAGAAAGAGGCTGAGGGTCGACGTGACCAAAGAAGTCCTTCCCAAACGGTCTGATCCGGCTGGAAGTGGTGGGCCGTGGAGCTATTTCGATCGTGTTCTGGAGTGGGTGCCCCCAACCGACGATGACTTGAAGGGACTTCTGGAAACACCGTGACTGGGATGCATTCTTGGAGGTTTTACATGCTTTTGCGCGACGTGTGGCTGTCGGACTCGGCAAATCTTAATTACTTGAGTAAACCGGTGCCGCAAATGGAGTCATCAACGATTTTTTTGAGCGTGTACGATACTCCTTCCCGGCTTCTGGAGGAGCGCATTCTCCACGTTCTGCTTGGCTTCTTCGAAGTGAAAACTGACCGACGTGAGCACAAAGTTTGTGAGCGCTCCAACTGCTCGCTTTTGCTGAATATTGCCACTGCGGATCGGCTGGAAGAGCAGCAACGCCTTCAGGAGAGTGACGGGCTCACCGTTTTGTTCAGGATCCTTCGTGAGAACCACGTACGCCTTCTGACGCATACCCTCCACCCCACGTGAGGAATCCGCGGGCTTCATGGTGGATATCCACACGAAAACCACCCGATCTTCTTCCACAAAGCGCTGAGCGACGATGTTCCCAGTGAACGAAGCCTTGACGCGAGTCGAATCGAGCTGCACGACGAAGTCTCGCTTGAACCGGTCGTCGCCCAGATGCACGTGCTGCTCAACCAGTCAAAAACACAATGAATACCCAGCATCCACGCACTCTGGTAGACACAACGACTCACGTGGCCGTGGTGGATCTCGCCATCGGCGTGTGTGTGGTGGGCCATTTGATGCCACGTCGCTGCCGCCAACTCCTGTAGTTCAAACGGAGCGATCCGCATCTCCACGGCCTCCACCACCGTGCCAAACACTTCGTCAGTGCGAACGTGGATGTCGCGGAATGGCAGCACAGTCGACGAGAAGCGATTACTTGATACGATGCCGTCCACTTCAGCGTACATACTGCGGAGTTCATCCCAGATACCGTCGCTAACAGTCTCCGGCGCGTCAGCCAAGCGCATGCGAGTGACGCTCTCCGATACCGACGGCCCCAAGAACTGAGCAACATCAAAGACAGTGATAACTGGATCTCCCACACTCCCCAGTAGCCGTAGAACCCACGCACGCACCTCAGCCAGACTCCGTTTCTTCAAGAGACGCTCGAACGACCTCGCGACACGAAGCTGCTCCTCCATCAGCAGCCACAGCTTGGTATTCTCCGCCTCTGAGCGTCGCCGCTCTTGTAGCTGCCGTGTAGCAATGTCTTCCCACACATGCGCCAGTGGCGTCGCCACAACCGCTTCTCCTTCCGTCTGTGGCCCCTTCAATAGCGCCAACTCCTGCTCGAGCTGCGCCACCGTCGCTCGCAGATACGCGAGCTCTTCCTTCTGGCTCTGGCCACTGGGCCTCCCCACCTTGGTTTTTGGCGTAGTTGTAGTAGTATCAATAGGCAGAGACGTCGATGCAGAGCTGCCACTCTGTCCGTCCTCGCTGCTGGTGAGCTCCTCCGCGTCGCTGGCGAGTCCGAGATCCTCCAGACTCGCGAGCCCGCACTCGCCGACCAGCGCCAGCGCCTCCGACAGCGCCGCAACTTCGTCCTGCGCATCGCCATCCATTTGAAGACCCAGCCACGCGTCGCTGGGCAGCGCAGCAGCGTCTGCCACGGTGGCACTGGAAATGGGCAAAAATGGCAAGCCATTTTTCTCTTTGATCCGATGACTGTATCAGATATTACAGATGAAGATTACCGTCATTCCCGTACCTTTCATATCTAATTCCTAGAATTTCAGACATCAGCGACCTCTCGTATACGATATTTCATGAATCATCCAAAGTGTTGTCTCCTTCCGATTGGATGCCACTGTACCACAGGGGCGTTAGTCGTTAGTCGATGTGTGACTGTCTACTGACGTACTTCAACCCGCTGGGACCTGAGACCGTCGAGTATCCTTCAATCAAACGATCCTCCTTCCCACCTAACCGCTCTGACGTACGTTCTGTGGGACACGCTGACTCCCGGACTCATTCAGGTCTCACATAACGTACCCTTCCACACTCGGAGCTCCCTCAGTTCGTCCACAGTTCCAGTTCCGATGGCGTCGCTGCCGACGGAAGACGACGAGCGCGAGGACCAGCGCACGCTGCTGCGGTTCGTGGCCGTCGGCGCCTGCGTCGCGCTGACGCTGGTCGCCACGGTGGCACTGGACAGCTCGGTGTCCCTGCGCGGCCACCGCTCAGCGACTGACGCGCTCTCAGCGGCGCCACCGACAGAGCGACGAGAGGAGGAAGAAGCGCCGACGAATGGAGCGCAGGGCTTCTCCCAGGGCCTCTCCATGGGGTTCTTGGACGGACTCACCGAGGAAGTAGCGTGGAATCAGGCGTGGCGCCAAGCGAATGTTGGCGCCATGGCAGACAGCATCGCGCAGATCTCCCAGAGAACGACGCTGCCGCGTGGCATCGTGCTGCCACTATACGACGCCATTGCGACGCTCGGCATCTCGCAGATCCTGGCGCTTCGAGAGATGGGCGTCGATCTGCCAATCGAAGTGCCACACTGTGGCGACTTGGATGAGCGGATACAGAGGACGCTGCAGGAATACGACGCGAACGTGCGCGTGTACGACGTGTGCCTGGAAGCGGCGGCGCACACGACGAAGGACGAGAGCGGCCACAAACTGTTCTGCTGGGACGTGGACGAGTGCCGTCTCCGGTTCCAGAACTTCTTCATCAAAGTGCTCGCGCTGCTGCTGTCGCAGTTTGAAGAAGTCATGCTGATGGACGCCGACACGCTGTACTTCCAGTCGCCCATGAGTCTCTGGGACACCAACAAGTACCAGGAAACCGGCACGCTGTTCTTCCACGACCGTATCATTTTCGACCAGGGATACCTTGCCAGGCGCCGTCCGGAGCTCCACAACATCACTCAACTGGAACAATACCTCAGCGACTTCAACGCCAAGCCGTTCCAGCATCTCACGACGCTCACAAGGCCACCGAATCAGCCAATAAATGCGTCAGACAGGAAACCGCACGTGTCGTACGAGCCCAGCGTCTGGCTACGGAACAGCCACGCTTGGAATCGCCGCACTGGCCACCAAGCCGACTCGTCGTTGATGCTGTGGCACAAGAAGAAGCACGAGCGCGCCACTGCGATCCTGGGTTCGTTCATCGCCAGAGGTGGCACGGGGCGGCCGCCGTCTTACGGCGACAAGGAGTTGTACTTCATCGCGACTGAGTTGGCTGGAGCTCCGTACTCGTTCTCCGACTTTGGTGCGGGTCCCATCGGAACGGAGGCGCGAAGTCTCGAAACCGAAGGCAAGTCCGTGCTGTGTGGCGACGTGCTGCACTATCTCCCAGAAGACGACGGCTCGAGCGACCCAGCGATTCTGTACATTAACACCGACGAAATCCTCCATTTCGAGACCGATGGCGCTATCTACCGCAGCAGAGCACGGCCGGCGTCGCTGTATCCGGGTCGCAGTGAGGCGCGTGGGCTTCCACAAGAGTGTCTGTTTGATCTCACAGTCAAAGAGCTCACGGACGAGGAGAAGGAGCTCATCACACAGCGCCAGAGGTTCCACGATATAGCGAAGAGCTGGGTTTCCACCGATGCAACAGCACCGACAACGACTCCACCGTAGAGGCTGGACCTGTGCACGATATACGTATGTAGTCAGTAATTATGATAAAAACGCTGTTCAAAGTTGGGCCTTGCACCCATTATCACCACCGCCCGCAATCTGCCAGCGGGTTCTCTGGACTGCACTGGGGCTTGCTGCGAGTCGCAGCCAACCCCGCTACCGATGGCTTTCGTTGGAGTGCCATGACAGGATCAGATCTGGCCAGATTAGTTTTTGTCGGTTGCACGACTTGGAGTTGGACTTCAGGTGCAAGCCAGACGTTGGTCCACTGGATGGTCCACTGTGCGGTAGCCACACCTTGAACGACCTTCATTGTTACTGTTACTTCATTGTGTACAGCTTCGATCGACGAGAGCAGCACGACCACGTCCAACTGTCTTGGCAATCCACAGTGCAGCGTTCAGTCCATCTGAGTGAATTACGGTACACTACACTACACTGTACACTCAGTCGTGCGTTCTACAGTACTGACTCGACGACGAAGGGCAATCGGTGTGGACGCGGCCTTGTACTCATCTTGCTGCTGGTGAGACAGTGCCCACTGTCCACTGTCCACAGTGTACTTGAAGTGCCCATCCCTCTGATTAGCGAACGTTCGCAATGCTGTGAGGGAATAATCGCCGTCTCGACTGATCCGCGCGGCTAGTCCACGGCACTACAGTACTGTACACGTGAAGGGGTTTAGATCGGACTGCGACAGCAGTGCGGGTCGGCGCATTCTCAGTCCGAGCAGCTGGCTGGAATCCCCAGCCTCGTGCATTCAACGTCTCAGGAGTGGAACGACGCCGCACAACCAGCGTTCACTGAAACCCTTGGGACGCAGCGTCGGGCCGCTGCTTCTGAAGAACTGCAAGCGCCCCCAGCCATCCTTGAAGTCGACTTGTTGGGTGGTTCAATCTGATCTACAAGTATACAGGCAGTGTATCCTTAGTATATGTGTGTCGGGATGCGGGATGGGCACGTGCCGTTCGCAAGGTGAGTTCGACGGGTTGCACGCCTTGCAGCTCACCCTATGCCTGCTCGTTGTCTGGATGGTACTGTAGTGGCTTCCACCCGAACGGCCAGTCCTCTTCTCTCCTGCCACCACCATAAGCGTGAGACTCCAGCCGAGCAATCGCGCAGCTTGCCTTGCAGAGCTCATTCTCCAATCTGCCAGCTTGGTACCAAGCCTCCTCCTCAAGACCAACATGCAAGTCCTCCGCCTGCTCGCGTCCGTCGCCGCTGTGCTCAGTGTTACTATTGTGCACGCTGACGCTGCGACTGTGCGTGAGGAGACCAAGTCGCTCGACCAGCTCTACAAGGAAGCCGTCGCGGAAGGTGGCAGGCTCGTCGTGTATCACGGTGGCGACCTCCCGGCTACCCCGGACGATGGTACTGTGACCGCCTTCCGCACGGCGTTCCCGAAGATGAACGTCACTATGGTGATCGACTACAGCAAGTACCACGACGTCCGCATCGACAACCAGCTCGCGCTTGGTGAGCTCGTCGCGGACGTTGTGGCGCTGCAGACGCTCCAGGACTACACGCGCTGGAAAAAGGAAGGCAAGCTGCTGAACTACAAGCCCGCTGGCTTCTCTAAGATCTATCCGGGATACGTCGACCCAGACGGAGCCTGGATCTCCCACGTGACCTACACGTTCTCGTACTTCTACGACACGGCGCAGCTCAACGCGAGTGGCGTGCCGATCCCGAAGAGCGTCGAGGACGTGGCCAAGCCCATCTACGCCAACCTCATCGCGTCCACGTACCCGCACGACGATGACGCCGCGCTGTTCGTGTACTCGCAGTACATCGAAAAGTACGGATGGAAGTGGGTCGAGGGTCTCGCGAAGAACAACGTGCAGTTCCAGCGTGGCTCGAACACGGCCGGAGACGCCGTCGGCGCCAAGCAGAAGGCGATCGGTCTCGCCGGCTACGGACCGTGGTACGTGCCGACGAACAAGGACATCGTGGGCAAGGACGCCGACTCGCCGTACTTGTCGTGGGGCCAGCGCATGTCGATCCTGAAGAAGGCGAAGCGTCCTGCGGCTGCGAAGCTGTTCCTCAACTGGATCATCTCCAAGGACACGCAGACGAACTTGTATGGTGCGATGAGCTCGCGCACGGACGTGAACGTGACGAACGGTCCTCGTGCGTGGGAGATTCCGCAGGCGTCGGTGTCCAAGTTTCCAGCGTTCATGGAGGACCGTGCGAGTGTGGAGCGCTTGAAAGCGACGCTGGCGTTGTACTTTGGCGAGGTGCAGGGCAAGCCGAGCCCAGGTGAGCTGGGTCTCTTCCCAGGCTTGTAAGCAGCTGAGAGCTGCGAGCGGACTCAGGACAGAACTGAATTCGCACTGTGTCCATGCATTGTGTTCGTCTCTATCAGCAGATAGAGAGAGGCCCGATCTAACGAAGAGAATGAGAGATGTATCCGCTCCGCCACCATTGCCATTGATTGTTGAAAACATGCGACGTGTGAGAAATCCAAGGTCTCCGAAGACCATCACTCTGAACTGTGCCACTTTGACTGGTACAGTCGGTCCAAGCCATGGTCCACTCAGAGACCGAAGAAAGAACGGCGAGATCCCAAGCAAGCATGAGCTCTCGGCGCTCCGTCACGCGCGCGTCGGCGCCGCTGCAGGGCCGCGCGGCGCGTGCGTCGAGTCGCGACGTGAAGAAGGTGCAGACGCCGACTCCTGTGGCCTCGAAGCGACGCCAGGAAGTCGCGCTTCCAGTGAGAAAGGCGGCTCCGGGAAAGACCAAGCGCAAGCGTGGCGACGGCGACAGTGACGAAGACGAGGAGCAGGAGGCTAGTGGCGCAGATAGGAAGGCCAAGCTGAGTCGCGTGGAGACGCCCGTCGACAGCAAGAAGGTGTCGATCGACGCGAAGCAAGACGAGATGCTGATGAAGGCAGTCGTCGCCCACGAGAAGAAGCTCACGGCTCCCAAGACCAAGAAGATGCCTGTGTGGGACTCCATCGCCAAGAGCTGTGGCGGCCGCTTCACGACGGGCCACACGGCGTTCGGCAAAGTCAAGTGGCTCCAGCGAGTGGTCCGCGACAAGCGCCACCCGCTGTACGAGTTCCTCACACCAACGTTGGTCAAGTTGCTGAAGCAGTACCTCCAGTTTACAGAGGCACCGCACAAGGATGGCGGTGCGGACGACGAGCACGTCACGATGAAGGAGGTCGTGGAGGACGAAGAAGAGGATGAAGCGGATGAGGTGGCAGTGGAGACCACTCGCAAGGGCGTTAAGAACCGTCGCGTGTCGGAGGCGAACGTGGCAGAAGAAGAGGAGATGATGGCGATCGTCCTCAAGCATGCGTCCCGCTTTGGATTGGCGGAGGACGACACTCCTGTGTGGAGCTCGATCGCACGCGAATCGAAGGGCCGGTTTGAGAACGGATTGACGGCCCGCCACCACTATGATCAACTACTGCAGTGGCTCAATCCGACACACTACAGGCACTCGTTGCTGACCCCGATCCTGCGCGTGCAGCTGAAGGAGCTCCAGGACTCCGGATATAACAAGTCGGCAACGAAGGAGGAGAAAGCTGGTGCCCGTGGTCAGAAAGATACTCCAGCCACTGCAAGCGTGTCTACGCCGCAGGCAAAGGCCGCGGTTGTGGCAACCAAGCCAGGGGCGGCTGGCAAGGATGGCAGAGTGCCACCCACACGACTTCCGAACACTCGAGAAGACGACTGGCTACTGTACGAGATCTTGCGGGTCCGCCCCTTTGACCACAAGGGTGAGTCGAACCCGTACTGGGAGAAGATCCTCGCCTCCCTCAACCAGCGTCTCGGCTCGAGCGACGTGTTCCCAGACCGCACGGTGTGCCAGAAGCGCATGTCCAAGCTGCTGAACGCTGTGCGCCGCCCCGACCACCCGTCGACTCCGCCTGTGACGCCCCTGCAGCTTGAGGTTCTGAAGGTCATCCACTCGATTCTCGAGCTCAAGTATCAGTGGGCGTCCATGATGAAAGAGAAGACGCCGTACTATCTCTCCGTCGTCGCACAGATCGACACACTGCAGGAACAGATCAAGCCGAAGCCAGGCTCTGAAACAAAGCCGACGCTCGCTGTTGCCACTCGCCCGGCTCTCGGTGAGCTGCCAGAGCTGCCAGCAGTGCCTGAAGTGCGTGTAGAGGACGAGGAGACCAAGGACAGTGAGCCAACGCCATCGTCTCTCCAGCCTGGTGGCTCCCAGCTTGCCGTCTCCCGTGAGCTCCATGCAGTGAAGCAGATCCTATCGTCGACTAAGATCGTTTCCCTGACCAACCACACAAGCCGACTGGAGCGCGAGCGCCGCGACAACGCCAAGGCCTTCGACACGATGCTCCACGTGCTGCAGGACGAGCGCGAGCAGCTCCAGAGGCAGAGCGAGAGCGTACTTCGCAAGGTGGAGAGGCAGCGTGTCGACCGCAAGGACGAGTTCAAGACCATGATCAACCTTGTGGCGCTCGCCGCCGCCCAGTACAGAGCCTAAGCCTGATAAGTCCAATGCGTCTACGTTTGCTTATTTGGTACGGTGTGCTGGTGTGATCATTGGGGGGGGG
>JAADXN010000843.1:0-14582 GCA_023337875.1 Pythium apleroticum | reverse complement strand
TGACACAGTAGTCTGTGGGTTTCAGAGTGATGCGGACGCACTCGCCGTCGAGGAGTTCTTCAGTACCAAGGACGTTAGCGGCTTTGCGCGGCGTCTGAGTGGCGCACTCGAAGATGTGCGCTCACGCAGCAAGGAGCACGCCCGCGATGGTGGCGCCGTAGCCAAGTGGCTTGAGCAGCGTGCGAAGTGAAAGATCAACAGCCGAGTGGTCCGAGTAGCCTCGCAGCCGAGAGCGGACACAGATGTGGGCGACCCAGTGATACGAATGCGAACGGGCCTCGAAATGCAGGAGGTGCCTTTGTGAGCGAGCGACGCCACGAAAGAGCTCTACGTCTAAGGGGTAAGGCGGACGCGCTGTACAACGACTGATCTCATTCATTCGTTAGCGAGAGGAACATCTCCGCAACTATACCCTCGCTACAATGTCGGCAGATGATTGGTCACTCTGGGGCTGGCACCACTCGATTCTGCCGCTGCAGTAGCATGCGCTGCAGAATACTCATACTGCCACCGGCACTTGCAGCGTTGGCAGCTGTGACGGCCGCCTGCTTGGCTGGTGTGGCCTGAAGCTTCTTGGGACTCGCCTGGGGTGACTTGTTGGGGCCGTGGCAGGCGGCAGTCACAGCCAGAGACAAGTGCTTCCGCACGATCGCCAACGCGTTGCCCATCAGATGGTCTTCCAGCAAGCTCTCCATCGTCTCGTCCTGGACAGCAATTGCAAAACGTCAGTCCAACGATCGAACTCTTCCCCTCTGTGAGAGAAGAAAACGGACCCCAATGGCCTGCTGGATGAGCAGCAGACTCTTCTGGAGGGAGCTCTGGCACGCCGCTGATTTGCAGCCCAGCAGATCGGCGAGCGCCTCCAGCACGACGATCGTCGACCGCGTTATGAGCTCTTGCACGGCGGCGAAACTCAGACACGCGAGGCACTTTTCCACGTACAAACACGTCTGCGATTGCCAACAACGAACAGAGTCAGTCGGCTGGTCGCTTTGTCCCACCCGTGCCTCGCGGAGCTCACTCACCAGATTCACCAGTCGCGTATCGTCTCGAGGGAAGCGCTGCGCCTGCTTGAGCAGCGCGACGACCAGTTTGCGGCTGCTGCAGTGGGCGACGAGTGCCTCCAGCACTTGGTAGGCCGTGTCACACAGAAACCGCTTCTGCGAGTGGAACACTGCGGGCAGCACGACGGGCAATATCGTGTCTGCGCACAGCCATGGAGGAGTGAGAACGCTGAGCCGCTTCCATGCGAACCACAACGACAGCAAGACGTACCTAGAAACGGAGCGAGCCGATGCCGCAGCAAAAACGCCAGGTCTTTGACGAGCAGCAGAGCGTCGCGCGCCGCTGCTGTCGCTGACGTCGTCATGGGCCGAGCCGCACTCGTCGCTGTGCTGGAGTTTACCACTTCTTGTAGTTGATGCTCTCTACAATTAAACGATGGTCATTCAGTCAGTCAGATCCAGACGACTAGCACAACTCCCTCCCCCCAACGAACGTACATGTGCTGCTTCAGCACGTCCGGGTACTGATGGGCGAACCGCTTGAGCGACTGGATGGCCGCAAACTCCTCCCCCCAGGGCACCTCGCTGCCCTCCACTTGGCCATTGTTGACGATTTTCCGCTTCCTGTTCAGGATCAAATCGACGTTCTTCCACTCTTCCAGCTCCTTCCACGACACATCGACCGTCGGGGCAGCGGGCTTTGACTTTGGCGCCTTGGTTGCCGTTGCGGTGCCACTTCTTGGCGTCGTTGCACCCTGGCTTCGACCAGTTCTCGGACGTTCAATCGGCTTGCGTGCTTGTGGCGTGAGATACCGTAGTGTGGCTTCTGATAGCAAGGGCTCTGGGTGTTGTTCGTGAGTCGGTTGCTGCTTTTTCCGCTTGGCAGTTGGCTTCTTGACGCTCGCAGATGTCGGTTTGGCTACGTCACGAACACGTTTGTCTACTGACAGCAATACCGGCTGATTGGAGCGAGGCGTCGTGGGTTTGAAGTGCGCTGTCGACTGCAGAATCGAGTCGGCGTCCGAGTCCGAGTCCTCCGCTTCCGACGGCTCACTCAAGACGTTGGTCTGCGACTCGTTTTCCTCCTCCTCATCGTTGGAGACTTGAGCAAGAAGACGAGTGGCCTCCAAAACGACCGGTGGGACGGCGGGCGTTTGCTTCGACTTGTGATTGACATCCTGGTCGCTCTCTGGCTTTCCGTGGAAAGGCAGCACAGGTGTCACTTCAGGCTGATCGCTCTCGTTAGCCTGGTTACCACGCGCTTTGTCGCCTTCGCTCCCCACGTGCTCTGTTAGAAAGTGATGCTGATGCGCTGGTATTTCGTCTTGAGGTTCATCAATTGGCGGTCTTATGTCATGGCGTTGGATACGACTGCCTGCAACGCCACTCTCCTTCTCCCCTGCCCTCTGGCCTCCACCGCCCGCGTCATACAGCACGTCGTAGACATCGTCTCGGCCCTTTGAGACACCGACGATCCAGGCGACGAGAACCAACGGTGACGGGATCTGTTGGACGCGAACACGGTCTCCGATACGCCACCTTCGCCCGGGCTCCTCTGTTTGCTGCTCTTCCTCCTCGGTAGCTATCGTAGCTATCGTATCGTCCACCTCCATTGCAGTGTTCTGGATCAACGTCGCCGCTGACTCGATCAATGCGGCGCCTACGCTACTGGCGCTGCTATTCGCAGCGGATATAGGCCGTGCACGCACGTGGTGATCCATCACTCCCTTCTCGGTCTCACCGTCATCGTACGCGATGTCGTACGTCGCACTGTGTGTGGAAGTCGCCGACTGGACGTGTGCAACTCTCCCAGGATACCATCGTGTTCGCCCACGGTACAGCGCTTCAACTTGGTCTCCGATAGCGTATCGAGAGGCTCCACTATCAGCACTCTCAAGTACGACTTGTGGTGTAGGTATCAGCTCCAGTGTCTCGCCTTCCAACGGTCGAATGAAGTCAGCGGGCACATTCACTTCGTAATCTCCGTCAGCGTAGCGCACTTCGTACACTCCTGCGACGCCATCCACAACAGCAGCGATCTCGCCCTGGAAATATCGATTCCAGCCGCGATATCGCGCCTCCACTGGCTCACCGACTCGGAAAACTGGCAACGGCATCACTCTGGAAGCTTCGAAAGGGATCGCCGCCCCGAGAGCGGTAGCCTCCAGGCGCGGGGCTACTGGGATTTCAGTCGGAACCGTGCTCTTCCCGTCTGCGGTCTCTTCAAATGATACTGGAGTCGCGTCTTCAGAAACGACGGGCGTGGCACGGTCTGGGAGACGGTCTCCAGTAACGGAAGACGCGGCTGAAGCATCGGGTGTGGCCTTATCGACTTGGTTGTGCAGACTGGAGATAGCGAGATCTGCGGCCTTGTCCACCTCTTCGGCGATCGCAGAGTATCGCCTCTCCAGCAGCGTCGCGTCGTGGGTGATAGCGAGTTCGATCGTTGCATCTTGCTCGTCGCTTTCTGGGCCTTGGATTTGCTTATCCAGTGTCCGCACGATCCGCTCGACTGTCGATGCGCTGTGTGTCAGCGACGGTGAAGGTCGCTCATCGACGGCACGTAGGTCTGAAGAAGCTGTGTCTGGAGGCAGTTCATCTGGGCTTATTCGCGATTGCGAAGCCAGGTCTTCGCGTGATGTCGGTGTGGTGGGTTCGATACTAGTTGGAGTTTCCTGTGTTTCACTTTCCGTGCCGCTTTGTACTTCCGTTGCGTGTGAGCTGTGGCTCTCGCCATCGTGGTTGGCTCCAGACGACTGAACTTGCTCGTCGACGTAGCGCTGCTCTGTGAGCGGCACGAGATCTGTTGAATCAGGATATTCATTTGGTTCGGAAAGGTCGGAGCTGGTCTTCTCCAGTGGGGACTCCGTCTCGGCTGCCAGGTCGCCGGCTGCCTCGGGGGCTGCTGCATCCTGGACATAATCCTGCTGCTCTTCGTCGTCTCGGGAGAGTTCACGAGTTGAGTCTTGTTTTTCATCGTTGTGCTCTGGGTCGAATCGGTCCTCGATCTCTTCGACGGGCTCGTCGACACTTCTGCGTTGATCCTCCTCAAGTGGCGCGCCAACACCTCGCTCGGGTCCTTCAGCTGCTGTGACAGAGAACTCAATCGCTTCTTCGATTGCACCTTCTGGCGACGATTCCGTGTCGGTCTCAGTTACGAGTATGCCGCTCGTTTGGTCGACTGGCTCCGAACGCACTTCCTTCCCGCTGGCACCGATGTCGCCACCAGCCACTGGATCAACTAGATCGTCACCTTCATTGTCACCGCCGACCCGCTCGCCGTGATCTGTAAACCTCCGCACCACGTCCTCCAGCCCTCGTTCAAGGGCCAATTGCTTCGCCGCTACAACTTCGTCGCTTGAGAACACGTGTGCTGACTGGAACATCATCTCCAGACTGGTCGACGCTGATGGCGATTGAGGCTGATCGTCGACGTCCACATGCTGACTGTACCACTCAACTGCGTCGCTCAGACTCAGCACCTCCCGGCAGACGCTGTCGTAGTCGCTGTCAGTGAGCAGCACACGCACGAGCGATGGGTTGCCATACAGAGTCTGAGATTTGGTCTCTTGCGTCAGAAACTCGAGCATCTCCGGTGCCGAGGGCTTGGCCACGTTGCGCATCATGCCGGCATTGTTGGCGGCACTCGTCTGGCGGCAGTAAAGAGCCACGCGATCCGCGAGAGGCAACGCTGCACCTCGTGCTGACAGCGGCCGTAGTTGCTGCTGCTGTTGTTGCTGAGACGTCGCCTGTGGATTCATTATCGTCGACTGGCTGCGCGAGTCACCACCATGCGCATCACTGGCTTCTGAATGAGCGGCTCTGCATGAAAGGCGGCGATATTAATAGGAGGAACACTCGCACTCCGTGGACCAAAATGCAAAGACAGGCGTCAGCCTTCGACGCAATCGACTGAAAGCACTTGAACACGTAGCGTCTCGAACCATGAAACCTGCAAGCATCACATCACAGACAGCAGCACATTGAGTCGGCGGCACACGCCACCCAGCTCCTCATCATCGGCCTTCTATTCACTATTCCATCGCCACTCGACGCAGACGACGCGCCCCTACTCGTTGACGTTGTGGTGGATCGTGTTGACGTCTTCGTTGTCGTTGAGCGCGTCCACGAGCTTCTCGAACGTCTCCATTTGCTCCGCAGGCAGGTCCATGAACTCCTTCGGGTGGTAGATGAGCTCCACGATCGATGGCTCGAGGCCGGCGGCCGTGAATGCGTCGCGCACTTGCGCCAGCTCCGTCGGCTCACACGTCACCTGCGCGATGCCGTCGCGCGACTCGACGTCCTCCGCGCCGGCTTCCAACTGTACCACCATCATGTCAATCGCAGCACAGCATCAGTGACCGTGAACCAGCACACCGTTTCACATGGCACGCCCAACGCACCGCGACTTCCATGAGCGCGTCGTCGTCGTCCACTGGCGTCTCGGTCTTGGACAAGTCGATCTCCAAGTAGCCCTTGCGCTCAAACATCCACGCGACAGAGCTCAACGCGCCGTCGTACTTTCCCAGAATGTGGCGCAGTGCCGGCGCCGTGCGGCGCTTGTTGTCCGTCAGCGTCTCAATCTGATGAGTTCACACAGCACACAAACTGCGTCAGGACACGCACACGCGCACAGCCTCCATGACGACGCTGTTTCCCTACCATGAGCGCGCTGCCGCCAGGGCCCGTGGCCTCGTACAGCACCGTCTCGGCGTTCATGGCGTCCTTGCTGTCGACGCCGCGCTTGATGGCCGCGTCGATCTTGTCCTTGGGCATGTTGGCGGCCTTGGCCTTGGAGATCGCCGACTGGAGACGCTGTGGCAGTCCAACAATCACGCATCTTCAGCATTCCACCGACACCACAACGAGGCAGACTGAACATACCACGTTCTCCTTGTCGCCCTGCACCATCTTGGACACGATCGTGAGCTCGCGCGCGAGCTTGGCGTTCATGGCCGTGCGTTTCTACCCACACAACACAGCGCCGTTCCCATCAGTCCCCATCATTCTTCCGGTAGTCCTCCCATTCAACCAGCAAAACCCTACGGCGTCCGTGGCGTTCTTCTTGCCCTGGATGGTCGGGCCGCGGCCCATGTGACGCGCGCTCTGCAGCCACACAGGCGCCGCCGACAGCTCCACGCACGCACATCCCACAGCCATGGCGCTCATACGCACGGCAGGCGCGCTACTGCTACGCAGGCGACGCAGCGACGTCGCGAGCACGGCCATTCTCGTTGACGGTGTCTTCCAATATCCACGGTTTCCTGGAATGATGAGCATGTGGATCAAAATGGAGCTGTTCGGAGACTCAAAAACCCAGTGGGTAGTTGGGTTTTGGACGTTTTTTCTACAACGTATGATATTTGTGGCAACTCCTTTTCTATGAGATGTGATGGGTTCACAGATCGTCCAGATCCATCTCCTTGGCGACCTGATGCAGAAAGGAGCGCGTCCACCGCTGCGGGAAGCGACGCGCCTCGATGAACTCCTGCAGTCGCTGCTCTCGCTGGCGCAGCCGCAGCAGCAGCTCCTTGAGAGCCTTCCGCACGAGAGCTTCCTGGGTGGTCGCCATGAACTGCGTGTCGCCGTTGAACAGGCTGCAGCCGACGATCGCCGTCACGGGGAGAAGCTTCTGGGACCCGAAGAACGACGTCGACACGATGGCCAGCGGCGTGGTGTAGTGCGCTGCGCTCGCTCCGCGGCTCGACAGAGCCGTACAGGCAAACGAAAGGTTCACGACACTCGCGAGTCTCGGGTAGACGGAGGGCTTGGCCAACGCCCGCATGAGCGAGTCGGCCTCCATGTCCGTTAGCGCCAGGATCGTGCCGTCTTCGTACAGAACGAGCACGTCGATGAGACGCAGGTAGCCGTTCCAGACCATCTTGCTCTGGGCCGACGCCGAAGACGCCGGCGGCACGACGGTCGACCAGAAGTTGGTGGTCGTGAACACGTTCGTGAGCCCCCACGCGATGTTGGTCGCGCAGTCGGCCGGGTGGACCCACTTGGCACACGCGTCTCTCATGCTGATGAACGAGACATCGGTCTGCTTGATGTTCTTGAGAGACGGGAACGATAGGATCCGGGACGTATCCCAAGGGACTTCGGCAGCTGGCTTGAGCTCGGGGCCTCTCTCTTCAGCGTGGACCTCCTCTTCTTCCTCGACCTGCAGCTCCCGCTCACACTCTTCGCCGTACGAGCTCACGTGGACTTCATCTTCGTAGCCGTACGTGAACGCCCGATCGTCGATGCGGTCAAACACTTGCTCCACCTTGTCGTCCACGACGTTCTGCTCGACCACGCGGTCCATTCGCTCGCGGATGATGTCGTAGATCAGCTCGTCCGTCTGGGCGGCGTTGTACTGGCTTTCCAGGCGCCAGTCGTCGGCCTGCAACTCGTTCTTGACGTCCGCTTCCTTTGCACAGAACTGGAGACCGTTCTGGGCCCACTCGAGTAAGCCCAGCGTGCACTGCTGCTGGGTGTTCTCCACAACCCAATTCAGCACATCCACGAGCCCGATCGGCGTGGCCTTCTTCGTCGTTGTAGCGTTTGTGTGCGTAGCCGACGCAGCGTCTGGCGCGTTCTTGAGCTGCGTGATGCTGTTCTTTACTTCGCTCATGCTCGTCAGCCACAGCTTCTGGTTTCGACCAAGCTGCCGCATGCGGCCTGCGCCTTGCATCAGTTTGTCCTTGGTGATCGTTGGGCCCAGCGTGAGCATGGCGACAGCATCTGCACGCAACTTCATGTCGGAGCCACGGGAACGAGCCTCGTCGAAGATCACAAAAGTGTCGCGCTCGTGCAGAGACGACGTCTTGAGCGGACGCAGGACTTGACGCTCTCGTTCCAGCACCACCCAGCAGTCGAACTCCTTGCGCGTGTCATAGTACGTGACACCCGCAGCCTCAAATATCGGCTCTTGGATCAAGAAACGCGCAGCTTCATCGATTGCTACACCCGCCAGCAGCGCGCCCGTGTCAATCAGCGCGAGGCACTCCTTCGCCAGAGCGTGCAATAGCAAAGTCTGCCACATTGCCTTGTTGGGGGTCGCCGTGCTTGATCCAACGTTGACGACAGCACCAACGGGTTCGCTTGCTGGTTGTAAATCCGCGAGCACCTCGTAACCAACTGTCGATGTGAGCAGAAGATCGATCATCTTGCCGTTCGTTCCACGCAGCGATGGCTCATTCGGTTCACGCTGCGAGACCGCCACGGGAAGCAGGCGATGCGTGTCGTTCGTGCCCGAGAAGCCGATGTTCGTTGGGCCACGAACCAAGTCCCACGCGCTTCTCGAAAGCCGCTCGGGATACTGCTTGGTGTCACGAGGAAACACCAAGCGGTTCAAGAAGAAGTTGATCATTTCCATCGAGTAGCGGAACGCGTTGCACACGATCGAGAATTGATGGGCATTGTCGAGGCTGATGTGGTCGAGCTTGCTGAGCATCTCGCGATGCCGAGCGTCGACTTGAGCCTGGATTGAGGCGAACCACTCGTCGTAGAGCCGGTTGCGCTCCGAGTAGTCGAGACGAAGCAACATCTCGAGCGACTTGCGGACATCCTTGTCAGTGAGACCAGCGTGGTAGTACGCCACCAAGGTCAGTGTGATGCTGACGTCGGGATGGCTGAATTCAGAACGTTCGGCAGGAAGGTCGGCAGCTGTGAACGGGATCGCCAGCGACTTGGAGCGAGTGCCTGGATCCGGAAGGCCGAATGTGACTCGGTTGCGCTTCTCGAGACAGCTTTCGAGCACGCCGTACGCGAGCAATCCACGCAAGGAGAGCAATTGCTGCTTTGCGCCTTCGATGCCCACGGGTAGCAGCTTCGCGATTGTGTCGGCAGCCACACTTGAATCGCAGATCGCTTGGATCAACAACGCTCGAGTGGCTAAGTCTCTCTTCGCAATGGCCTTCAGCCAAACCATCTCGAAAGGAGCTTGGTCAATCAGATCCTCCAGCAAAGCTTTCTTCAGCGAGAGTCGGCTCTTCACAGTAGCTTCAATTGCTGCGTTCAGTCGGAAGCCGTCGAATGCACCACAGCGTTCGTTGTATTCTGGCTGCACGCAATACAGATCGGGCGATTGCTTCAGCACCTCTCCGACACGTGTACTCTTGCCACTTCGCAGCACGCGCAAGAGAGCTTGAGCAGCAAGCCATCGTGACGAACCACCGTCCAGATGCATCGGTGTGCCAACGGCGTAGACGAGGTGGTACTTGTGATGCAGCAGCGCGTCGCTCTCATCAAAAATGTCGATGTACTGCTTCGTGTCCATGAGCTCGTCCAATGCTTCACAGATCTCGTCCTTGTCCTCCACATCCGAAGTTTCCAGCTCCAGTCGCTTCAACTCGAGTGACAGTCGATGCTCCGGCGCCATTATTAGCAGGCCGCCTGTCTCTTTGGCCTCGTCGACGGCCTCTTGCATGAGCATGACGGATCGCAGGTCCAGTTCGACGCTTCGGTTGAACGGTAGCTCCACAAAGGGGAGACGTAGAGCGCCGGCCGAAAGCACGCGATGCATGAACTGACGCGTTTCACTCAGTAGGGGTGACAAGAAGTGCGTTCTCACGACACGGTCGGTCACGTTGTACCGATAATACAAGAAGAGCATCGGCAGGATCACACGCGTCTTGCCTCGTCCCATGTTCAGCTGACAAATGCTGCCGGGATTCTCGATCAAGTGGCGTGCGATGACGTACTGCTCGGGTCGGATCTGGAGACGGCCTTCCACTTCAAATACGAGCCAGTATGGATGCTCTTCAGGGCTCCACTGACGCACGCACGCGAGCTCCTCGACGAAATATTCAGGTGGTGGTGGCAACTTCAGCTCCGCTCGGCTGATGATACGCTCAAGTTTGTCTTCTAGGACGCAAATGTCCATGAACAACAGAGCTGCTTCCTTGAATCGGCTTCGACTTTTCATACTGAAACTCGGCGCGAAGTGCAGAAGAACCTCTTCGTCGAGAACTGAGCGCATGATGTCAGCAATGGTCATAGTCGGCAATCGATTCACGCGAGTCAGAAGGCGCTCTCTCCACCCCTGTTGAGCGCGAGTGGCCGAATTTTGCAGATATTGGAGAAGACGCTCACGTTTTTCAACGACTCGTTCATGACTGGCCCGAACAGCAACCCGCATGTCAGCGATCGAGCCCTTCAGCTTTCCATCTGGATGCTGGTGGTGTGACTTCCAGCTTTCTTCGAGCTCGCCCATGATGCCAATGCTGGTCTTATTGGATCGATGCTGCGATAGAGGGAACCCAGGGAGCTTGGTGCTCGTGCCCTTGTTGCTCACCAGTGCCAGCAACTTCTTCTCCTCTTCTCGCGCGAAGTCTTTCTTGACGGGGATGTCGTCCATCTCGACCACGGGTCTCGCAGATTCCTGCCACACCGAAACGTTGCGATGAAGTATTGATGACGGGCCGAGGAAATCCCACTCTTCAGATACCGTGAGTCCTTGGCGAAGCACGTTGACGGGAACAATCGAAGTTGCTGAAATCGTCAGCTGGTCGAGCTCTGGGTTGACGTCCACAGCATCCTCGCCGTTTTCAGCGTCTTGAAGCAGAAAGCCGAGACGACTGGATTTTCTGAGCAGGTGGCTGACCAGCAATGCGAGCACTGGAGTGTGTCGGCTGCCGTACTTTCGTATTGTCAGCAAATGCTGTTTGGCTTCGGCTGAGAAAGGACGACTCGACGAGCACCCGCGAACCACTTCGAGAGCTGCTTCTCCACCGGTCATCTTCAAAGCTGTGAACGGGAGCAAGTCACCACTTGCTGCATACAGTGCTGCAAGCTGGAGTCGCGACTCGATTGTCTCGGCTGTTAACGTTAGCATTCGATTGTGCTCATCGAAAACGTTCGTTGCAATGGTTGCTGACGCTTCGGACGGTACCTTGATATCGATCGTTCCACTCGCCACATACTCGAACACGTTCCCCACCGGAACAAGCAGCTTACGTCGCGGACTCGTGCAGTCATTCGACGCGTTCTCGAGAACGATGTAGCGTTTGAATCGACACATTTGGTCATTGAGCTGCTGCTTCGAAGCGAGGATGTAGCCGTCGAACTCCACCGAGGCGATCCGGTTGGATCCTGCTTGCTCTTGCACGAAGCGGATACCGTAGCGAGGTAGCTCGATCTCGATCGTGCCCGATGGCGATTTGAGAAAGTGGATGAATGACGTTTGCTCGAACGACATGAACGTCCTCTCCAACGCATCATCAGGCTCAACGAAGGCGCGGTATCGATTCTGCGTGGCTCGCAAGACAATTTCGTCGAATGCAAGATTCTGGTCGGCTCGAGGAACTTGGAAGCAGCCCGCGATGGTGGATGCCGATAACTTGACCACAAACGAGACTTGCTTCTTTTTCACATCCCACGGGCGCAAGAGCACACACAACGCAGAGGGCCAGTACCAGTGGGAGTACAGTTGGGCAAGACGGGCTGGGAAAACTGCTCCGAGTGAAGCTATCCATCCCGATCGACAAGTCTGCAGAGGCTTCGACGCAGATACTCCAGTTGTACTGCTGCTCTCCTCGATCATCAACTCGCCCGCCACAGTTTGGAATCGATACAGGTATCCATAAAACGGCTGGACAGACTCGAAGATACCGTTCTTGGACGCAGCTACTTCGAAGTCTTGATCTCCAAACATTTTCACGTACGTTGGCATGGTGCGAAGCTCTCGTGGCAATCCTCCGGGTGGTGCACCGTCAATGAGCAGCGATCCAGTGAAGAGATTGAGAAGGTAATGCCGCCCGTCACTCGCATCAGTGGCTTCGAAGCAGCTGGAAACGCACCCCGCTGTATCCTTGCTCACGGGAACACGACTCCATTCCAGTGTCGATGGGATTCGAGAGTTGACGAGCTGACACAATGGCGCAAGCTTGGATCGATTCTTCGACAAATATTCACTGAGTTCGGTCACTCGATCAGCGATAACCCCTTGAACTTCAGCCTCAATCTTGCTCACGAGCGTTTGCAGCGAGCTGCCTCCAGCAAAAAGAAGAGAATTCTGGAAAAGCACGAGAAGTTCACAGATTTCTTGAGTTTCAGAAGCCGTCGCCTGTCGACCGAGGCGATGACTCAGCAGTGCGTAGCCGTAGAGCAGACACTCTCGCCCACGAAGCTCGACTGTCTCTGCCGTGGGGACGCCTTTGAGTCGTTCGTCTCGTGTTTCAGCAGCCCAAGCCCGTGCAATCGACGCGAGCTTCACCCGAGGCGACGTAGACGGAGTGCTGAACTCGCATAGAAATCCAGCCAGTTTCGCCAGCAACGGAATCGAACTCCAGCGTCGTGGTGACGCGCGAACATCGGAGATAAGTCGAAGCAGTGAGGCGTGGAAATCCTCGCGTGCCTGGAACTCTCGCAATTCTGCACTCCAGAAATTTTGGTACTTCTTCGTCAGACAGCTCGCCGACCTGGAACAACGCTTGCTGAATGACCGTGTCCACGACGGGATTGGACCACTCCAAAGCGTCTCCATCAACTGCGACGAAAACCTTGCGAAGCTGCTGCAGTGGAAAGGCACGAATAGCTCCAAGCGATGAGAACGCTCGGAAGTCTCGAATCGCTTCACCCGCGTCGTCAGCCTTTGCGTACGGAATGTTTGAGCGAGCACATCCCCCCGGATAATCATTCGCCCATTGGTAGTTCACGCGGTCGCCTTCGATGACTGGTACTTTGGCTGTGAAATAGGCCCTCGACGTCGTGACGGTGATGGCTGAAGGATTCACGTCGACTCCGTTGTGATCCGCCCAAATTACCTGGGTATCTGTTACCTTCGGATACCAAGCACAAGATTGAACGAACGACTCTCGCGATCCGACTCTGTCGATCGACGTTTGCCCGTGTGACTTGGGGACGTCAAGGGCAGCCGGGAACTGCTTCAGGAACCGCTGATCTATCGTGAACGTCGATGCGCCTTTCCTTGCCAGAAAATACTCGGCCCATGAAGTCTTACATTGGCGTTCGACCTTGATACTTTGGCTCACGGAAGTGTCCATCGGCCCCAATGCTCGTTGCGCTCGCCCACATAGCTCAGCCACGACCTCGATGTTGTATGGCATCTTCAGGAAGGAGACGACCTCGAGAGCATCCTCTCGACTTTCCGGAAGAGGGCTAACGACAAACTCAGGCATCTGCACCAACTCCTTGATCAGCCGCCTTCTCTGAGAGATTGCGTTTCGACAGCGTTGCAGTTGCTGGCGCTGTTCCCTCAACGTGTAGCTGCTGTCGAATCGGTTCGAGAAAATGCCTTCCGCTACTTCGTGTTGGCGCAGCTCGGCTAGTCGCGCCACTTCCTCTGCTACTGTCGCTTCGTATTCCTGGGCTTCGGCTTGATAGAATTTGATCTCGCTCCGCGCAGTTGCCACTTGATTCTTGCGTGTTTGGATGTTGCTCCAAACGGCATCAACATGCTTCTCCCATGTCTGAATGACTTCTTCGTACGCTGACACGTGTGTTGAGAGCGTTCTCCCCATCTGCCGCGCAAACTTCCGTGTTCCTTCGTGATTTCCGAAATCGAACACTTTTGGTCCGTTGGTCTGCGTGTTGACGGCGCGAATATACTGTGCAACTCGAAGAAGAGCTTGACGGCTGATCGCTTCATCCAGCACGCAGACTTCCAGCCGTTTCCAGTCGAGCGAGATCTTGTACTCCTTCAACACAGGATACTGCGAACCGCACGAATTGTGGACCAAGCAAAACGTGAGGTACGTGAGCAACAGAATTCGACTCTGCATCTTGATCCGCGCCAACTCGTCATAGTTCGGAAGCTTCGTGACAGCCACAGAGTTGTCGGCGTACCACTTGAGCACCAAGTAGTAGCCGTAGCACGTGAGTGCGTGGGGTTTCGTTTTGATCTGGAGTGTTTCCGAGGCTTCACACAAGAAGACTTCAATCGCGCGAAGAGTGTTGAGAACTTTTGGAGTACTCTTCGTCGCATCGCGGTCATCAATAGTCTGAAGGATCGAATTGACGTCGGCTGATTTTGTCTTCAGAAACTCGTAGCTGCTCACGCGTTGAAGGATTGATTCTCGTAAGGCGTCGGAAGCTCCACTGGCCGTCGTAAACTCGAAGCGTTCCGGTGCTTGCAACGCATGACCCATCATCTTCGCCTGGGTCATCGTAGACATTGCCGATCGACTGGCCAATGGAAAGCAGCTCGCCCTGTGGTCGTTCCACGTTTGAGCTAACGTTTCCAGATCCAAACGCCACTGCCGACACTTCTCATCCAATCTCGAGACGTCGTGCCCGTCTAATCCCAGCTCGAAGGCATGCCCAACGATTTTGTCGAGGATTTGAAAGCACTGGTTCAAAGGCTTCCACACACTCGTAGGAGTGGGCACCAAGTTTCCAGCTGAGTTCAGTATCAATCGAACTGCTGCTATCTCGGTCACCAAGAGCTTTGAGAACAGCTCAATCTCGAATCGCTTGTACAGATCGCCGTTTCCAGGAAGCGACTGTTCAAACACAGCGCTGACGACTCCCCAGCACGTATCACGGGCTACCCCACCAGTATGCTTGCCTACGTCGGTCATGCCGCCGCTTGGCTGATGCTTCATCCCGCCGTCTCCTTCCGTTTTCTGCGCC
>JAADXN010000842.1:0-14585 GCA_023337875.1 Pythium apleroticum | reverse complement strand
TTTTTGGTTTTCAAGCAACATTTTCACAAAAAAAGTTAGGCGAAAACGGTATTTGAACGATTGTGAGAGGGTGTGAAAATAATGCAGTGAATCGGATCCGATTCGGATGCCGATAAAGCTCTGGATGAGATCCAGAGAATTTCAGCGGTAATTCAAAATGAGCTGCTCGTCGTGGGGGTGGCACTGGCAGGGCCTCAACGACGCCCAGCGGACTGGAACAGCAGTGTGACGGGCTTGCTTGACGTGGTGATGGCGTCGATGGTGCTGTCGTAGCCGAGCGAAGCAGTCTGCTCGCCGTTCACGGCGATCAGCAAGTCGCCCTCGGCCGCGCTCTCGAGGCCTGCGCTCCTGCCTTCACCCGTGAGACGTCCAATGCGCAGCTGGTTCAAGTTGTCCTCGTGAGGGAGAAACACCATACCCAGAGGCCCATCATCAGCCCACGTTACTGTGTAGTTCGAGTTGTCTGGTGGCAATGGTATTGCCGGCTGAGCTGGCGGAAGCGCTGGTGGCACGGCCCCCTGTGTGGTGCGTGGGCGAAAGCGCAGCGTCAAGGGAAGTGACTCGCGCTTGAGCATCTGCAACGAGCGATTGTAGCCCAGCACTGTGGTAGAGAGACCATTGATGCTGAGGAAGTCGTCCCCTGGCACGACGTTGGCGAGCGCCGGCGCCCCATTAGGATCCGTGATGCGGGTCACATGCGGCGGCATGGCTGGATCCCTGTCAGGGGTCAGCAGGATGCCGAGACGGCCTTCTCTCCACTGCACTTCTTTCACGAGAGGGTCGGGGTCCACGATCATGGCAGCGGATTCAGACGCGGTTCCAGCGTGAGCCGCACTGTGGCGAAGCCTAGAGAGACAGGGAGCGCGCGAGGCTGCAGGCTGAAGTTGTGCGTGTTCGCTTCAGGCGTCAGCGGCGCCTTGGGCGTGAGCTGGAAGGCGGGCGATGGCTCGGAGCTCGAAGGGTCCGTTTAGACTCTAAACGGTTTTCCCCTCGGGCTGGGCATGTCAGGAGCTCTAAACTATAGAGCTCCTGACATGCCCAGCCTGAGGGATAACCTTCGGGGGAGTCGGATATGTGCGAGGTTTTATGGAAACACACTGCATCAACCAACTGGGTTGTGAGCCATCTACAAGAACGTTGGCACCAAGCTGGTGAGCATGGAGTTGCTGGAAGGGTGCTGGATGCAGCATCTACAGTAATTGACAGTAACGTTAGCCAGATCGTTGCATCCCCCCCCCCCCAGGGGGGATGGCCCCCTCCTCTGGATGAGGGATCGCCATTTGTATCAGAATCGCGGTACAGTACTCTCCTTTATCGAGTTGAGGTTCTGGTACAGAGAGAGGAAGCCGCTGTACCGATCAATTGGTACACTGCCTCAAGGTCAGTTTCCGTCGGGAAGTTTCCGCCAATTTCCGTTCCAGGGTTGGGTGAATTGGGTACACGCTGATGTGTGGAAGATCGCCATTCTCAGAAAAGCGGTTCCGACTGGTCTGACGAAAAGCTACGACGACGGAGCATCGAGACTCAACGGTGGCAGGTGACAGTGAACGGCGGCGCTGGCTTCTAGTGTCAGGCTGTCGCTGTGATCACAGGCGGAGGATAAAGTACTAGGACTAGGCACGCACAAAGGCGTGCCTAGTCCTAGTAGATGGTGTGGTCGCATTGCAAGCGAATGAGAGCTGCGTGCGTGCCAGGAAGGATTCCATTCTTGTATTGCGTGGGTGTGAGCGTGACTGGGGGGTTTCGGTAGAGATGGAGTTGATTGCTGTTCGCGACAGTATGGAACATGCCATCGGAAGTGTGGGACCCCACCCACATGACGCTGCGTCCTGCATCTCTACATGTTCACGCAGAACCATCGAGCACCGGTCGGTGATATTCTAAGAACACTTTCCCACAGCCGTGGCGGCTAGCGGTCATGCAGGCTGCGACTTCCCGCACGCCATGGGACACGGACTGTGTGGCACACTGTGCTGCGGGGGCGATGATATGGGTGTCAATTGGGAAATCAGGACGGAGGCAGGATAAAGCCTTGATCCATGGCAATCGTGTGAATTCGGCCGTTCACTGTGAACCGCCCACTGGACTCGAGGACAACATCCGACGTGACTTGGGTGCGTATGCGACCGACCTGTGTTGGCATCGTCTGCTGGATCAGCGAGTATCGAAGCCGATGACTTGCGTCAAGATCCGCCGGTTTCGCGTTGAATCCTGTCGACGCGTGGAGCCCACATCTTTCGAAATGAGAGCCTCTAGTTTGGCCAGCCCTGTCAAGTTCGTCTGCTGGCCGTATCGTCCACCAAGCCTTCCACTGTGGAATCCACATTTTTACTAGCACACGAGATACAGTGTGGAATCCCATCACTCCATGGGCGATCTCGAGGGGTTGCAGATATCCACGGCATCCACCAACGGATCCACTTTGGATTCGCGCATCTCCAAGCCGGCGGATGAGTGATGACTCCGCATGACTGAGCTTCAACAGATCCACGCTTAGACAGAACAACAACCAGCACGAGTCACGTCGCACGTCGCCGACGGCAACAGCCCGAAAATGCCCCAGGCCTAATTCCTTGATCCCTACAGCCCCACTAAACGACTGCGCCCTTCAAGCCTCAAGCTCCAGCAAGCCTCTTGCCTCAATGGCATGGCTCCCAGACTGCAGGCTTGGCTCGTGGATGGCAGTCTCCTCCGCAGGTGTCAAGCTTTCAGTTGATGGCGGTCAGGTCGAGTTGGAGGAGCTCTCCGCCAAGAGTGGACTGCGGCATCAGGTGGCAGTCGGATTTAGATCCGCCTCAGCAGCCAATCAGAGCGCGTCAAAGACCACTGACCGTCGTTAGTGCGGATCTCCATTGGCTGATTCGGCGATCCAAAGCGATCTTCCAGGGTCGGGTGGGTAGGTACGGGGTAGGGCTACGGCGACCCTCGGTCTGAGAACGCACTGACCCATTCCTGCTACTACCATCATCCTCAATACAATCGATTTATACGTTATATGCTTTCATACATGTACAATAACTACACCAACAAGAGACTGGAAATGGGCGAATTCATTTGTATGCGTTTTCACAGTGTGTCTATCGTGCTGGTGCCCATCCCGCCGCGTCTGCACTGAATAATGGAAACCCCTTTTCTCCGCATGGGCACATGTTGCCGTGGATGATCTCCTGACCGAAGCGGTCATGGGGAATGGCGGGCTGGCAGGCGCGCGCTCAATCTCCTCGTGGCGACGGATGCGTCTGAGCCGCGCTCCTCTTCTTTGCGCGACGCCCTTCTCCTCTCTTCGTTCGCTCTGTGTGTGGGTGTTGCCGCAACACTGTTGCGCTTGACCCAGACTGCGTGTGTGTGAGTGTGATGGATCGGGCGATCCATCCGCATCTCCCTTCCGCGCTGTCACAACGCGAGTTCCTGTGTGCCGTTCCTCGGTTCTTGTGCGCCGGTGGCCGTTGCACCGACGAGTCACTTTGCAACTTTCGCCTCCCTTTCAAAGAACCGCCGGGTAACGCGCGACACGACGCGACCCACTGGCCTCGACTGGACGCACGCGCAACCCTGGGTCTCTACTTGACGCTTCAGGTTCAGCATCGCCCCCGCCAGCGACTCCTAACGACTCAGACACACGAGGAGGTGAGTGGACTCGTCTGAATGATTCGTTGTGTTGCGTCCCATGCGCTGAAGCCTTGCGCTCGCTGCCGAATGGCGCAAGATATGGGAAGCGGGATTGCGCCCTTGATCACGGCCTTGGTGCTGAATCGCTGTGGAACTTGAACAGAAAGCCCCCAGTCGTGAAGCCAATCCCTCTCGCTACTTGAAGCAACACCAGAAAAACTCTTCGAGTTGGAACGAAAGCGCAAAGTCCAGACTGTCACACACTTGCCGATCTCCGCCATGACTGTCATCACACCTTCGACCCACCAGCTTCATCTGGCCTCTGCCAAGGCGCTCGAGCCCGAGTCAAGCGCCGCCACGACCTCGCTCGCGGCCTTCACCAAGCTTCTCTCGCAGCGCGACCAGAACCAGCTTAAGGACGTCGACTCGTCGGTCAGCACAGCTCGCACGAGCTGCGCAAGTTCAAGCCACGACGGCCGCTCGGACTGCGGCAACGATCTGCATTGGGACGAGCTCTCGACCAGCTCAGGTGGAGACCAAGATCTGGATGTCTGGAGCCCGCGTTCTCGCAGTCACATGCCTGTAGGGGCGAGCGCGCGCCATGGAGAGGCAGACAAGCCTGTGACTGCGTGGGGTGAGCCACTGAACAGCGCGGGTGGCCACACGCTTCGCCATGCGGCGACTCCGACTGTCGGGTCAAGTGGTAACAGCTGGAGCAACTTAGGCCGATCCAGCTCCTGTGGCGAGGCCTCTGCGCCGCTGCGGCCGTCAGCACCACGCTACGTTGCCCACGACAGTGCCTCTGCAACCTCGAGTCCCACTTCGTCTTTGTCGATGACGCCGCCTCACCATCGTTCGCACCTACGCCGCCCAAGCCCAGCGTCGCTACCTCAGCACTCAGGCAAGGGCTTCTTCGTGGGATCGCCGCTGCAGCTCACGCCCGTGCATCTTGCCGCACTCGCCGCCAATGCCAACGCCAATGCCGCCGCGTCGTCGTTTGCACCGCGCCTTCGTCCTGTTGTCCACCCGATCAACATTGGTCCTCCAACGGAGTACGACTTCCGCAACACGAACGGTCTCATGAAGTGCCTGAACTCGATCGAGCAGCTTCCGACTCCTGAAGCGCTCAGCAGCAAGCACCTCGTGATCAACGAGCTGCAACGCATCGTCGATGAGTGGATGCGGTCGACGTTCCCAGAAGAGAAGGAGACCACGGCGACGCTGCTTCTCGGGGGAAGCTGGCACTTGAAGGTGGGCATGAGTGACTCGGACCTCGACATCGTCGTGCTTCTTCCCAACTTTGTGTCCTCTGAGATCTTCTTCTCGTCACTCTACGAGTACCTCAAATCGATGGCGTCGGTGACAAAACTCGTCGCTATGAACAAGGCCACAGTGCCGATCCTCGCCTTCCAGCTCAACCAAGTCCGCATCGACCTGCTCTTCGCTCGCTTCACGCAAAACGTCGTGCCGAAGAACCTGCCGATCCACAGTGACCACATCCTCGCTGGTATGGACGCCACCTCGATCCGCTCGCTCTCGGTGCCTCGAGTTGCCTCGCTGATCTTGGAGCTCGTACCCAACGACAGTGCCTTCCGCTCGTGCCTTCGCATCATCCGTCTGTGGGCGAAGCGTCGTGGTGTGTACTCGAACAAGGCTGGCTTCCTCGGGGGGGTGTCGTGGACGATCCTCGTCGCTTTTGTGTGTCAAATGTTCCCCAAGGCCACGATCTCGTCGATCATCCACCGGTTTTTCTCGATCCTCTCGACGTGGAACTGGCCGACACCCATTCTGCTTTCGAAGCCGTACGAGTGTGCTGGTGTCGACAGCAGCTTGCAGTGGTGTCCTCAGAAGAACCACCACGACCGCGCGCACGTCATGCCGATCATCACGCCAGGCTTTCCCGCCGTCAACTCGGCTGTGAATGTGAACGCGTCTACTCTTCGCATCCTCAAGGAAGAGTTCGAGCGTGGCAAGATGATCATGGACGATATGCAGAGCAAGGGACTGAGCAGCCCCGCCGTGTGGCACAAGCTCTTCGCCCCATCGGAGTTTCTCGTCCGATACGACCACTACGTCGTCGTCGAAGTCAAGGCCTCGACCGACGACGAACTCACGGAGTGGTCCAACTACGTTGCCAGCCGTACACGCAAGCTCGTCGAAACGCTGCAGCACACGTCACCCATTCAAGACGTCCACCCATTCCCCGAACTGGTGAAGCCTCACGCCTCGGCGTCCTCTGGCGGCTACTACTTCATTGGGTACACACTCCAGAAGCCTGCAGCCCAAGGCAAACGCCGACCGTCTGGAGGTCCTCCCAGTCCTCCCATCAAGGCTGAAGACACTATGAAGGCCAGCGTCGCAACTGCGATTCGCTACTTCACGGCGACCGAGATCGACAAGTGTCCGGAGCGACGCGATGGCATGGAGGCCGAGATCTCGTACCGCAAGTGGCAGGATCTGCCCGAGTCCGTGTTTCCGCAAGGCCGATCCGCAGCAGCAGGCGAACGCGCCCGATTCATCTTGAGTCGGGCCCACACGTCGCACGTTGCTCTTGGATTTGGACGGTGAAGTGATGACTCCTGAACACTGCAACCCAACTATTTAGCAATCGAATCCACAAACACCCAAAATATGAAAAATGGAAAAATGAACAATGACTTCGTCCAACATGAACCTTCTCGTCATTCCCTAGTCCCGAGCACACTCAACACTCACTTCCAGCACCGCAATCGACGTTGCCGGCCAAGCCGAGCGCGTAGCGATGCTTTCCAAAATCGCTTCATAAGCTGTGGCTTCTTGATCCAACGTAATTCCAATAAATAGCTGCGGTTCATCGCGCGTGATACTCCCTCGTGGCTTGGAGTGAACGCGACTGCGATGCTAGACGTCCTCGATCGAGCGTTTCCGTGCGTTGACTCCTATCGCGTTCTCCTTGTTTCCCTGCACCTTCGACAGTGGGTCGAGGTCATCACCGAAATCGAGATCGGCGAAGTCAGAGAAGTCGTTCAAGCTGTCATCATCGGTCATCTGCCCAGAGTTCAGCGTCGGGGGATCAGTACGATCCTTGAGCGGGTCGTCGAATCCGTCAGCTTTCACAGGGGCTTCCACAGGAGCAGCTTGCGACTGCGGGGTAGCCTCCGAGCTCATCCCATCCGTCGTTGGTTCGACCTTTGCAGCCTTGGGGGTACGCTTCTTGGCAGGAGGCTTCGCAGCTTTCGGTGTGGTCGTCTTCGGAGTTGCAGCCTTCTTCGTTCCACTGGACGGGCTCTTTCTTCCACCAGACTTCGGCGCTGCCTTCGCTCCACTCGCCTTAGACGCACCCTTCCCTGCGGGAGCAGCAGAAGTCATAGGCGCATCGGGGGATGGTCCGGCAGCGGGCACACTGGTTGGAGTCGCAACTGGAGGTGACGCACCCATCGAGTTTCTCGCCGGATCCTGGTACTCTTTTGGCACCTGCGGTTGCTGTGCGTAGGTCTGGTGGCCGGGATAAGCTTCGGCAGTTGTGGGCATTGCTGGATGCAAGTTGGGCCCAACCTTGCGGACGATCGGAACAACTGTGCTCTGGATGAATCGCTCGATGGAGTCGAGAACCTCAAGGGGTCGAGGCTGGCCATTGTGCGGTTGCTCAGAGAGGATTGAACACGCCAGACTGATGTTGTGCTTCACGTTTTCCGCCTTCACATTCTGCGTGGAGTTCGGAGGCGCGGCGTGTTGTGAAAGCGCTTGGTGGGCAATGTAGAGCGGCTTGAGGTAACCCTCCTTGAGGTATCGAACCTTCTCCCAGTAGAGCGTCGGATTCACGCCTCCTGAAGGTGTTGCCGGTGGCTGGTTGGGCTGATACTGAGATTGGTCGTAGGCTGACGATTGCTGCTGTTGTTGTTGAGCAACACGGGAGTTCCGTCGATCGTTCGCGCGTTGAGCCTCAGCCTCAGCACTTGTCGCTGCAGGGACACCAGCCTGTCCAGTTGGCGGACGTGGCGATGCATTATAGTAAGCACTTGGCAAACCTGCAGCGCCAGTCATTGGCGCAGAGGGTACCGTCATACCGGATTGGCGAGTGTTCACCTGGACTTCTAGCTGGGCCAGTCGGCGCTGATACTGGAGCACCGTCTTGTGCTGCGTCCACAGCAAATCGACGAGGCCGTTCCGGTCCAGTCGCTGGAACTGCATCGCAAACTCCGGTGGGGCACTCGTGGAGACTGGGGCTGCTGGTGGTCGTTGGTTAGCGTACGGGTTCGACACGTCAGGGGCACCACCGTTCTCAGCCTTCACACTCGTCGGCGTGCCAGCCATTGCCTGGTTTTGAGCCGAATACCCAGGAGCGCCGCCCATGCCTGCGTACTGCGGTGGACGCGCCTGGGACGGCAGGCCCTGTGTCGTAGCGTACTGTTGCTGCGGGCGGTTCCCATCGTACGACTGCACTGGTGCTTGGCTGGACAGCAGCGACATAAACGAGCCTTGCGACGAAGCCGAGGCCCTCTGGCCGGCCTCACCAGTACTTGAAGCACCACTGGAGCTGTGTCTGTACTGCGCGTTCGCTGCATCACCCGGTGCGGTAGGCATGCCGCTGCTCGTAGTTGCCGCTCCACTCATCGCCATCGAAGCCGGCACACCTTGGCTGCCGGGGACGTACAGAGAGGACTGGAGACCGACCGAGCCGTTCGCGAGCTCAGCTTGCATCAAACTGTGAATCTGTTGGTTCATGAGGGTGACGTAATTCATCTGTCCATCGAGAATCACAAACGTTAGATGGAGGTCGAATAAAGCACGCCTTCAAAATACTCAAGGCACATACCCGATCCAAAGCCCTCCGGCAAATGTCGATCTCGATGTTCGTTGCTAGTCGTCGCACCATGGTGTCATCTTGGTTGCGGTGCGTCATTTGGAGCTGACGATATCTGGAAGAAAGCAATAGAACGTCAGTTTCCATCCGTGTCGATGGACTGCAAGCCCACTGAAAAATACTCACATTCGCTGAAGAAACTGCTTCCGCAACTCGGTGTCCTGTGCTGGAGGCAGGTCCTGCTGGCCGTTGAGGCCCGAGTTGTCACTCATCGACGCGTACGTCGGGTTCGACACTGGAGGCGACACGAACGGCGACGAAGAAGTCATCGGCGCACTGCTTGCATCACTCGACGCTGTTGGCGGCGCGTATTGCGAAGCCATCGGGGCGCTGCTGGACGCGGCGGCCGCAGCAGCAGCAGCAGCCGCTGCCGCCGCGACATTCGTGGGCGTTCCGTTGGCAGCATTGCCACGCGACGGACTCGCCTTGCGCTTCTCCGCCTTTGGCTGATCGGACTTGGGCGCACGCACGCGCGGGCTCTTCTTGGCCGTCTCGCCATCCGCCGCGGCCTTCTTCTTGGTCTGCTTGACCTTCTGCGTCGCCGCCGGGCCGGCCGTGCTCACCTTATCCTCGCCCATGGGCGTGAGCGTCGCGTTCATGCCGTAGTTAGTCGTCGTGGGCGTCATGGCCGACGACGCGATCAGCGACGCCGACGCCATGGCCGCGTTCACCATCGTGGGCGGCAAGTCGGCGCTGCTCGTGGCCGTTGAACTCGCGTGGCTCTTCATCGCGTGGCTGGCCGCCGCGCTCGTCGGCGGCAGCCCCATCGGCCCGGCGCTCTCCTGCGCGGGCGGCGCCGTCGTCGTCGCTGCCGTCGTCATCGCTGCTGTCGTTGCACTTGTACTACTTGACTCAGTTGCCGTTGAATATGTCGTCGACGGCGGAGACGCAGCCACGGGGCGCGCACTGCGAGACGAAGAAGGAGGAGGAGACGGAGATGGAGGTGAGGGCGCTGCGTCGGTCGCTTCCATCCACAGGCATACACACGCAGATCGCTTCGCTTCGTTGCCCTTGCTTGGTTTCCCTTTGGCTTGCCGTTGTTTCCGTGGGCCCGCTGGCTGTATGGGTTGGGTTCGCGCGCGCCTGTGGGCGTGGGTGGGTGGCTGGCTGGTTGCACTTTGTCAGTGTGTGTGTGGGGCAGCCAACGGCAACGAGGGGGGGACGGAGAAAGGAGAACCCACCAACTGACCATCACTCTGGTCGCATCGTGGATTTTTTTGAATGGTGGAAGCGAGGTTTAGGAAGTAAAACCTCGGATGTGGGTGAAGTTTCGAATTTAGAAAGATTCGGATTGGCGGAAATTGATCTGATTTGAAGTGGTTTTGGCCAATGAGGCAGACAGGGAGATGTGTGACAAGGATGGAGATGGGGCGCCCAGCCAGTGGTGAGGAGCTTTTTGATGATGCGTCGGCGCTGCATGGCGCGACGGCGGTGATCATGGCCGCCTTCTCGCTCTGTGTTTGTCTGTCTGACTGTCTGTCTGTATGGGAGGGAGGCCGCTGTGTGTGTGTGTCTGTATGGCTCCGTCAGCAGGCGGTCGGAGGACGTGTGACGCTGTGCTGTTAGATGCGAGTGCACGCCGTTGTTCGTAGCGATGGCTGCTTGTGGACGTTGCGAGTGAGTCGTTTCTGAACTTTCCGACCTGGAGGCCAGTTCGAACGGCCCGATTGCTGCCTGGCTGGATGGAGAGCGACGCATAGAGGGATAGATGAGTGGATGGATGGATCCATACGTCGACAGACGTGACCGCCGCGGATGCGGGCGCGAAAGAATGGCACGCGAGGGTGGCACCCGACCAGTCACGCGTGACAGCACGCGGGGTCCCAGACGCTGCCAGTTGACGCGCCGAGGCGTCTGGCTGGCGACCAGACAGACAGACACGAACACGAAGACTGTCGTCCGTCTCACGGATCCTTTCGCTGCTAGAACGCTGTGGACGATCGCGCTGCGAGGCGTCGCCGCAGCTCGTGGCGTGCGACTAGCGGGTCCACGCGGATCGCCTCGAGCTGCGCGAGCGGCGCACTGGGGGCGGTGACCTGGATGTCCTTGCCGAAGGACAGCACGGCGGTCTGCGGGGGTTCCTTGGCCGACTGGTTCTTGTAGAAGCGCTGCGCGAAGATGACGATGGAGCTCAGCGAGCTGACGGTGTCCTGGACGAACGCACGCCACTCGTTCTGGTAGTAGGCGTTCTCTTGAGCGGACGGGGAGGTGAACAGCGAGTCCGCGCGCGTGGCGAAGTAGCTGAGCTCCGAGGTCTGTCGCTGGAGGAGCTCTTCGAAGCGCCGTCGCTGGCCGCGACTGCAGCGCAGCAGCTCCCACACGACGTCGTTCTCCGCGAAGAGCTCGCTCTGGGCCGAGCCGTCGTCGACGATGCAGCGCATGGAGCAGCTCAGTGTGGTCTGCTGGTTGAACACTGGCGAGTCTTGAGCGAGCTGCCTCCACGAGCACTTGTGTGGCGTCTTGTCTACGGAATTGTCATCCGCTACGTCGGCTGCGTGAATCCACATGCACTGGCGCTTGACAAGAGACAACGGCTGCTTGCATTGGCCGCAGCGTCGCTTGAGCACGACGTAGCTGACGTGGGCGAGCCGCACCACGAAGCGCTGGATCGTGCGGTCGACGTGCTGGGATCTGTACAGCGCATGCAAGTGGGTCGTTGGCATGCTGCTGAAGATTTGCGAATCCGAGAGATGGACGTCGACATCGTTGGGAACGCGACGGACGGTCGTGCAGTGCGTCCACGTGATGAAAGGCTTGAACGTGTTTCGAGCGAGGAAGCACTGCAGCTTGGAGAACTCCACCAGAGTGTCTGGTTGTAGCGTACTGAGGATACCGAAAGCGTATTCATCGACTGTGATAGCCACGGCTTCCAGCGTTCTTGGATCGCGGACCTTGAATCGACACATGCGAGTCGATCGGACGCTCGTTGACACCCCTGCGGCTGATTCTTCTCGTTGTGCAGTAGGGCCGCGCGATATTTTGTGGTAGAGATTCCTCTCGCTGATGATGCCGATGAGATTAATCAATCTTGCAGTGTGCGGGTCCGTCTCGATGCTGGACTTCGCGGTTGATTGAGCGCCGTCACGCTGTCGCTCGTGCAGGAACAGCTCTCGAACGGAGTAGATCTTCTCGGTACGTCGCGCGCGATCCTCAAAGGCTTCAAGACAGCGCAGAACTGAAGTGTGGACTTGGGGCACTTGATCAAGCTGAACAAATCTGCCATTGTTTGGTGGTGCTGTCTGGAAGAACCCCACCGGCCTCACGAAACTTTCTCGATCAACGACGTAGGTGGCTGTGTCGATGGAGCGATCATTCGTAGCCGACTCGATCCATTGAGCTTCAGCCTGCTCCTCAAACGAGAGACCAGTCTTGGCCTCGTCGTTCCCATGATTGGCATCTTGAGAAGTCATCAGCGTTAGCCAGAAGGCCAGCTGAGACTCCGTCATCGTCCCTGGTGGCGATTGATGAACGATGACGTCGAGGAATCTGTACCACGTATATCGCTCGACGAACCAGCACTCAGACGTGGAGCTGACGAGCACTTCGACGCAATGGGCAGACGCCCAGTCCGGACTCGAGTCGCTACTACTCTTTTGTCGAACGCCGATGCCGCGCACATGTCGGAAATCGTTCATACGGCCACACACTCGTCGACGCCGCTTCCACGGGCCAATCTCCGTGACGAAAACATAAACGCTGGCGCGCGTCGCATTGTGCGGAGCTTCTTGACTACCACCATGGGACGCCGAGCAAAGCGCTACCCGCTCAAGATTCTCCGTCGTAGCCGAGAGAGAGACGACGTATGGCGACCTGGCCGAGTCATGCGCGGCGACGTTGTTGGCGAGCTCCACGATTGCGCTGAACGTCTTCAACGCATACACACAGCAGCCACGTTCAATCTTCACTCCTTCAAAAGCGTGTGTGCGTTCGATGACGACTGGTATCTGCCCTGAGCAATCGATCAACTCCATGTCATTCGAGTCCGCCACACCGCGAAGAGCCCCCACCGCGATGATGCTTGAAAATTCACTTGCGTCAAGACGAAGGGGCCACACCAATCGCTCGTCAGCTGCTGTCGCTTGCTCGATTCTATCGACCACGACGCGTTCGATGTGACTGCGAAGCTCTTTCATCGTGATCAGGCTCTTTGACAAGCACGCCGTGTCTTCCATTGCCGTCACACTCTGACAATGCTCGTGGTCGTCAACATGGGAGGTCAGAAATCGCCGGGCGAGTGTCGAACTCGATCTGGATTGAGGCACCGTGGCTGCAAACAGTTCTCTGCCGAGATGGACTGTCGCCTCTCTCCGTCGTAGGCACGAAAACGTGAGGTCATCAGCAGAGTCACTGGAGTTCTCGTCGGCGTCGCTGCTGAACCGGAACTTCTGCACGACCACTTCCAGTAGATTGAGCCACCACATCGAGATCGCGAGTGGCTGTTTGCTGAATTCGCCAAAGCACGACCACTTCTTGTGGAGACGGCGTCGGTAGTCTGTCGAGCTTTGATTGAGACTGAGAAGCTGACTATTGGCAGGCGCGTGGCAGACGACACTGAGATGACTGCGCGGACACAACCCCAGTTGCAGCCGCTGTTGTCCTGGACGTGGGCGACTGAGCACGTGGGCTTGGCAGATGCGAACACGAGAGCCGGCTCGGATGTGGGTCTTGAGATCTGACCACGGGTAGTGGAACAGTGCCACAACAGCGCACGGCTCCCCCTCAAGCACCAGACAGTCTTCCCACATGATCGACGCCACGGTTCCTTCGAGATCGATGACTGCCTGTTCTTCTCGGCTTGCGTATCCAGGCCTCCCAAGGGTAGTTGCATCCGGTCGCCAGACGAAGAGACTGGAGTTTGCTTCGCGAACGTCTGTGGTTGGGCCCTCCGTCAGCACAGCTTGCAGGAGAAACATCTCGCACTCCGCGTAGTACACCTTCTTGAGGTTGGTCACCATGATCAACAGACCCGGCCACAGGAACTGGTGCCATCGAAGCGCAGCGGGGCCTGCGAACAGCACATTCACGAGCGACTTGACACGACCGCGATCCTCCCAGTTCTCGACTTCTACGAAGTAGTGCGAGTCCGCAGCATCGTCCTGCAATGCGATGGGACTCACGCTGGCCACACGTCCAAAGACGACGTGGGACTTGCGCGTTTTCTGCTGTGTGTTGTCCTGGGCCACTTCGTTCTTGGTCGCAATCTCCCAGGGCCACGCGCCGACGTACATGGGCGGATCCGCCGCTGGATATCGCTGTCGAACGATCTTGAACGCGTCTTCCTTTGGCATCTGAGGAGCTGTTGGCGAGTGTAGAAGCACTAGGTCTCCGTGGGCTTCAAGGCTTCCGTGGGGCGTCACAATGTCACTCGCTCCCTGGGTCACAACCGTCCAGTGCTTGACGAGCACGAGCGCCTCAAGCAACTCAAGCTGCGGCTCAATCACACGCACGGGTATTCGATTCGTCGCATCACACAGACACAGCCGTGGAGCTCGTCGAGACTTGCGTTGGGGCTGCTCGTAGCGTAGGAAACCAGTGATCCAGACGCTCTTCGATGTGAACGCCGCCGCCCCCGAGGGGCCTTGGGGGACTCCACTCTCCACTCGCGGACGCTTCAACGAGCGTGAAGAGGCCAAGCTATCGGGCGATAGATCGTGAGTCTCTATGCGCCAGCGCCTGCGCGATTCCGAGCTGGATTCTTCGCCATACAGCAGTTGAAGCAGTCGCGACACCGAGACGATCTCCACGTCGGGGGCGATTTCACCACGAGTTTCAGCCTCTACAAGCCTACAAACCACGCGCAGAAAGCGCCACATCATTCAGCAACAGACCAACAGCAGCATCATGGCCATAGAGGTGCACGCACCGCCGCTCTCTCTCCTCCAGCAGCTTCGCCTTGACCGCATCCCGCCACATCCACGCTATTTGCTGCAAGCAGACTCCATTTTGCAGGAGACGAGTACTGTGCTATGCATTGTAGTAGACCCGTCTACAATTCAGGTGGTCAAATGAGAAAGTCGGCCAAATGGGTACACTCTGGAAGGGGGGGGGGGGGGGGGGGGGGGGGGGGGGGGGGGGGGGGGGGGGGGGGGGGGGGGGGGGGGGGGGGGGGGGGGGGGGGGGGGGGGGGGGGGGG
>JAADXN010000841.1:0-14587 GCA_023337875.1 Pythium apleroticum | reverse complement strand
CGGCTTCTTCTGCGTCAACGGCATTCGACGCAAGTGCGTAGTCGGCTCGTATGGGATCTCGAAGGGCCTCACGATTGCGACCTGTGACGGACCGTGTCCGAAAGGCTTCTACTGTCCGGAAGGCACGTCGGATCCGCTGCCGTGTCCTGCGGGCACCTTCGGAGGTGAGCTCGGGCTGACGACGTCGGCGTGCTCTGGACTCTGCCCCATCGGGTTCTACTGGTGCGTACGCTAAGCATGCTCGTTGTGTTTGAGTCGGTTATGCTAATGGTGTTTATGCTTCAGTCCTCAAGGCACGATTACTCCGCGCCAGTGTCCGGCGGGTTTGTTCGGACGAACTCAAGGACTCACGACCAAGCGGTGCGCATCCGAGTGTTCCGAGTCGACGTGCGAGCCTTCGCTCTGTCCCGCGGGCTTCTACTGTCCACTCGCCACGACAACTCCGACCCCGTGTGGAGATGTGAGCGTCTTCTGTCCGGTGGGATCGTCGTTGCCGACACCCGTAGCCTCGGGGTTCTACACGATATGGAAAATCGCCGCTGGTGTGGACGCCTACATCGACGGCGCAACACTCGCTGCTCTAAACCAAACGACACGCATCGACCAGCGTGTGTGCGAGGGAGGCACTTACTGCGTCGGTGGCGTCAAGCGCAAATGCCCCCCTGGCACCTATGGAGACACCCAAGGTCTCTCCACAGCGCAATGCTCCGGGCCGTGTCCACCAGGGTTTTACTGCCCTGTGGGCACAGCAAGCTACAGTCGGCACCCGTGCGTCGAGAGGACGTCGTTCTGCCGCCAAGGATCGCCAGTCCCATCTCCAGTCCTCATAGGCTACTTCACGATCACGGCAGCTACAGGAGATGTCCGCGTTGACCAGCAGATCTGCCCGCCAGGCTCGTTTTGCGTCGGTGGGATCAAATATCTCTGTCCGACTGGGACTTACGGCTCCACCAGCGGGCTCAGCTCAGGTGCTTGCTCGGGTCGATGCCAAGATGGCTACATTTGTCCCGCCGGCTCAGTCTCCGCCACGACGACGCCTTGTCCTGCTGGGCAGTACTCTCGCAACGGCGTCTCGTGTGCCCCGTGTCTGCCTGGGTACTGGTGCGCTGCCGGCTCTCCAGACCCCATGCAGAATCCGTGTGGGTCTGACTCAGCGTACTGTCCGCTTGGGTCGAGTTCACCAACGAACGTTGCAACTGGGTACTACGCCGTGGGGCAGACACCCAACAGCCACACAGCTCAGGCGCAGTGCAGTGTCCAGACCGTCAAGCACTTGCAGCAGTGCCCAACACGCACCATTGGGGTCAACACTGGGCTTTGATACATGGATTCGCGAAGTTAAAAGCTCTTAAACGTGGGCACCTCGGGCACAATACGCCAGGTCGTGTACTGTAAGAGATGACAAGCATCGTTAGAACACACTTGCAGCAATCAAAGCTCCGAGTGGAAGAACCCACCTCTTGGAGCTCCTCCACAAATCCTGGCGATGGAGTTTCCGTGGACTTGGGCACGAGTGGCAGGTCTGCTTCGTAGATCTCGCCGATGTAAAACTGCTTCAGGTAGCGGAACGACTGTCGACTCGAGTGGTAGATCTCAAACATGACCGTACAGTCCACGTTGACAGCCTGCTGTGGGATGATCACTGAGCCACCAGGGTGTTCAGGCAGCCATCGCGTGACGTCGAAGACCATGCCCTGCATGACCAGCCAGATCTCACCCGTGTTGTTGCGACGCACGACCTCCTCCCATCGAATGGGCTCCTTCCGCACACGCGTGTCGAATTCCCCAAGGCGCTTCTCGCACACTTCCTGAAGGCCAATGCAGCCAACCTTCTTCGCCGCTGTGAGTAGTTCTTCCGCGTATTGAGGGTCGAACTGATAGTCAGTGCCGTCGTTACGAGCCTCGTGCTCCAAGTACAGCAGCACGCGATCGAACGTCAAGCAGTCGATGTCCACATCGATGGACGAGGACGCGTCCTTGTGGACGCCTCGGCCCGCGAGCACTGCAGACGAGAGCTTGATGCACGGGAACAGCAGCTTCTTCTTGACTGGGAACTCCTCTTCGTCGTTCGTGTTGACCACGACAACATCATCCCGCATAGACGCCAGGCTCTGGTCTTTCGGTCGCGGTGTCTGGTTCACGAGCTGGAAGCCGTCGTCTTCGCCCTCCACGCCGTCGACCGACACGAAGACCTGCGTATCTTCGTCCACAACGCCACGGAACGAGTCCGGCATCGTGAAATCCGTCTCTGATTCGTCTTCGGCGTCGATCTCGAGCACGCGCACAAAGTACTCGACGTCGTCCTTGAACGGCATCGTCAGGCGCTCGTTCTCGGTCAGAATTCGGTGCCAGTTGTGCTTCGCGAACGCGCGCGCAAACTCCTGCGCGTCCACCGTGAGACCCTCGGCCGCCGCCGCCACAGAGCTCTTGAACAACGGTCGGATCTCGATCGCCATGGCGTTGATACTCGGCACCTGATCCTGGAACAGCGACCACTTCTCCTCTTGTCCCAAGCACAGCTCCAAGTTGATGAACTGTGGCTGCGTGAGCGCGATGCAGCCGCGTGGGACGGCTCCATGGGCTCGCACGGGCACCACAAACTGCGCGTGGACTCGCGGATGCACGAAGTCCACTGCAGTAGCCTCACCAGAGGCAGAGGACGCAGGGAAGTCGTCCGGATGCAGCAGCGCGCAGCCGCGCGACGCTGTCTTGTCCAGCGGGAGCTCGTCGATGGACAGCGCGCGCAGCTCGAGCGCCCAGTCGCGACGAGAGGCCGCTGTTTCCTGCTGCTTGCGCTGCTTCTCGCGCAGCGCGGCAGACAGCGCAGGCGCGCGCACGTCGCCCGCCTGGTTGTTGTTGGCGACCCACGGCATTGTGCTTTCTCTCTTCAGCTGTGGTTGGTCTCACATGCTGCTATTCAGGTGGTCCATTATGCCTATGTATTCTGATAGATATGTCATAAGGTACAAAATCTGTGACGTGAGAAAAGAACGACCAGCACTCTGCGGTATCAGGATTTGCGCGTTGTAAATCTGATACTGCGTCTGAGACCTACTAGTAGGTATCTTTGAACGAGACATGAGGGATGTGAATGGAGCTCTTGGTTTATTTGGCTGGTTATCCGAGACGGTGAAGGCGGTAGACATCGTGCGTCTACTTGGCGTCCTTCTCCTTCTTCTCCTTCTCGCCTTCCTTCTCTTTCTCCTTCTTCTCCGCCTCCTTCTCCTTCTTCTCGGCCGTCGTGCTAAAGTCCTCCAGCTCTCGGTACTTGATCTTGTTGTTCACGAGGTTGTGCAACGCGATCGTACAGCGGATCAGCGACGACAAGTAGATAACCTGAACATACACACGACAACACGATCGTCAGCATCCGCATTTCATCCATCTAGGCAGTTCCAAATACGTACAAAGTGCATGTCGTTGGTCTTGACAAACATCGAGCGCACGAGCGAGTCGACGTTCAGGTTGGGCAGCAGGTTGAAGATCGTCTGCATGTTGTAGATGATCTGGTGGTTCACTGGCAGCTTGCCCGCGAGCACGTTCTCCAGGTACACCTTCATCTCTTCCAGTCGCTCCTTGAGGCCCGCGAGCGCCGTCATCTTGTGCTTGACCTGGCCGGCCAGAGAGCTCACCGACGGGTCGTTGATGTCTCGCAGCAGGTGCTCCACGCCGACCTCTTCGGCCTCATAGGCGCCGACGGACGACTTGATGTGCTTGAAGGTTCGCTTGATGGCCTTGCCGTCCTCCTCGACCTCCTCAATCGAGCCGTACGCCGTCGTCGGCAGGCCCTCGACGTTCGCGCGCACGTCACAGATCACAAACACGGGGTTCGGGCAGTAGCGGCGGAACAGCTCGTCGATATCCAGATCCGCCTTGCGGATCTTCGGGCCCGTGCTGTAGAAGCCTACAATGCGCTCCTTGGCTATAACCAACAAAAAACGTTAGATCTCCATCACCAATTGTGCTGTCCTTTCTTGACCAAAAAAAAATCGCACCGTTGATCTTCTTGAACATGGCGAACATGCTCTCGAGGTAGTCGTGGTCCAAGTACCAGATGCCCGGGTTGCGCAGATCCTCGTCGAACGGCACGGCGAACGAGTTGGTGATGTCGCACTTGCCCTGGAACGTCGAGCCCAGCAGCACGCCGACCACGCGCTTGCTCGTGTCCTTGGCCACGCGGTTGTAGTGGTCCACGATGCTAAGCAGCACGAGCGGGTGCGTGACCACCTCCTCCGGCAGCTTCCACTTGGCCGCGGCGCTGGACGCTGTCGCCACGGCGCTGTCGCCGCTCGTCTGTTCCGTCGCCGCCGTCATGTTCGCCTGCGATCCTTTTTGCTTTCGCCTTCTCCCCCCTTGTGGAAGCTGAAAGATAGTGAAGTAGCGATACCGCGTGAAGTAAGTCTTTGTGGACCACATCGATGACCAATATATGGATTTTACCGTATTTATGATACAGGCCGTGCCGTATCTTGTCAGTCCATCTCGCCATCCACGGCATGGCTCGGGCTGTGGAGGTCTTTGGTGCGCTTCTTCTGCGTGATCTTGGTCTTGCTGGAGACCTTAATGGCGTCTCTGGTCAGCACCTCCAGGTCCTTCTCGTCCTCGTCCAGCTCCGGCGTCGCTGGGTGATCATGCATGCACGTGGTGACGCCCAGCGTCTCCATACTCCCAGCGAGTCCCGCCCCCACGCCTCCGGCTGCGGGGAAGGACGCACCGAGCACGGACGGACGATCGCCGCCGGCTCGGTCCTTCTTGACGGTGGCCTGGGAGATGCGCTTGGCGCGGCCGCCGGGCTTCGTGTTGACCTGGTCGTCCATCGCGCGAGCGCCCTTGGACCGCCGGCTTCGAGATTCTCGAGTCTGTTGACAACACAAGCAAGCCCTTGTGTGAGTCCTCGTTCCACTATCAGACACCTCACAGGCTCCGTACCGTCGTAAAGTTCGCGTCTGGGTCGCCTCGTCCGCCTTCGATCTGTATAAACCACAACAGAAACCCCATATTAGCGTTCTCTTGAATGAGGGAGCCTTTGATCGCTTCAGGAACGCACCACGTCGATCATGAGCCCGGCGCGGTCCTGGCAGATCTGCAGCAGATTCACGATCTCCTTGGCCTCCAGGATCTCAAACTCGGACGACAAGTGGCTCTCGCTGTTCATCGGCGGCGGCCACAACTGGGCCACGGGGATCGCGTTCTGGTGAGGCGTGCGGCACGACGTGATGCCCAGCAGCTTGACGATCCGCGAGGCCCCGGCGATGACCTCTTTGGACGTCGTCAGCAGCACGTTCTGCGTCCGCTCGGTCCGCGCCAACTCGACCTCCGCGACGCGGAGCTTCTCCTCGAGCATGCGAGGGTCCTCGGTACTCGTGACGGCGTTGGACATCTCCAGCTCTTGCAGCTGCTGCTCCAGTTCCACTTGGTGCAGCTTGATCTGCTTGAGTCTTGCCTCGTACACTCGCGCTTGCTCCTCGAAGCTGCGGTTCAACTCCTCGCGGCTCACAAACTTCTCGAGAATCAGCTCGAGCTTGGAGAACCCCGTCGCCTTCTGGATCTTCTCGCACATGGACTCGCACTGCTGCAGGGCGACCTTAGCAGCCAGCGACCGCGTCGATGCACTCACTGTGTGGGCTCGCACAGCACTGGCCTCCTGCTCCAGCGTCGTGCCGTCCGCCGAGTCCTTCACAGCCGCATTGCGCACATTATCGATCAGCTCCAGGCGGCGCTGGTGCAGCTTGTCCGTCGCCGCTTGGTCTTGGCCCATTTTCTCACGAGCGCGCTCCAACTTGGCCACGACGGCGCTCATGAGCTCCTTGTTGCGGTCGATCTCACGCTGCAGCACGGGCAGCTCGAAGGTCTGCAAGTGGTTCTTCTGGACGTGGAGCACTTTCTTCTCTTCGACCAGATCCTTGAGCTTCATCTGCAGCAGCTTGAGCTCCTTCTTGGCCGTCTCGAAATGCGCCAAATCCGTCGGCGGGAAGAGCTCACAGCTCCGCAGCAGCTTGCGATGGCACTTTTCCTGCTTGTCGATCTGCTTGAGCATGTTCTCGATCTTGTCCATGCGCGCGTGCATCTCGTCGATGGCGTTCTTGGCCATCTCGCACTCGCGCATCGTGAACTCGTACCGCTTCTGGGTCTCGCTGATCTTGAGCTTGACCGACTGCAAGTGCGACTGCTTCTTCTTCACTTCGAGCTTGGCGTTGTCGTACAGCGTCTGCAGCTTGAGCACGAGCTCGTAGTTGTACGACTTGCGCAGATCCCACTCGTTCTGCGGGTAGTCTTGGTAGTGCGCCGGCAGGCCAAACGCAGTCGACAGCGACGCCACGCTGTCCATACTCGTGAGCTGGTCCAGCAAAACCTGGTCACGCGTGCCCAAGACTCGCGAGGCAGCCCCCGTCTTCACGGAGCCTAGGATTGTATTCGAGTCGGCGTTGGCTCCGCCTTTCTCGTCGCCTGCATTCGCCAATGCAGCCTCCGTGAGGAAGGTCTGGTGGTCGTCAGTGAGCTCTGGGACTGTTGGAAGCGTCGGCACTGACGCGGACGACGTGCCAGGCAGCGTACGCACAGACGAAGAGAGCACCGTCTTCACCGCCGCGTAGGTCGCCTTCTTACGGAAGAGGTTCTCGGGCGAGATCAGATCTTCTGTCTGCGTCACAGGCGCCGGGCCATTCAGCGTACTCGAATTCTGAACCGCGCGGACCTTGGACGGACTCATCGATCCCTTGGGCCGCTGGTGCACGAGATCAAACATGCTCTTCTTGACGTCCCAGAACCGCGAGTCGATCTGGAGCGACCTGGCGTTGCCGCGAGCCTGTGCCGTCGATGACGATCCTGCTCCGCCGGCATGAACTAGCGCGCCGGACCCGTCTCGATGCATCTCATCGTCGCCCATATCCGCCGAGTCCAGACCGGAAGACGGTGGCGAGGCCGAGTCGGGCGAGAGGCCGCCGATGCCGAGGCTGCTGCCCGTCATGATCGAACTTCCGCTGCCGTTTGCGCCCGCTTTCAGTCGGATCGGCATCTCGACTTGCGGCTCTCGCAGCGCGATCTCCTTCCCGAGCGCGAGCCATGGGAACTGGATCCAGATCCACCGCTGGTAGTAGTAAAACCAGTTGCCGTTGCTTTCCTTGTCCTTCTGGACCACGTTGACCGCGGCTTGCTGGTTCAGCGTGGGGAAGGCGTCCAGTGCGATGTTCAGTGCGGACGCCGCCGACGCTGCGGCCGACATGGCCATGGGCGAGGCGTTCGCGTTCAGATTCGACAGCGCATTGGACGCCGCGGCTGCAGCAGTGATGGCGCTGGAGGACGCCGCGAACTGCTGCACGTGAGGCAGGTCGTCGGCAAACAGGAAGCCGTCGGCGTAGAGCTTCTTCAGGTCAAAGGGCGAGTGGTTGAAGACGGGCAGGAACCCTTGGTAGTACATCGAGAACTCGTACATGAACCGCGTGATGAGCTGGATCATCGCCGTGAAGGCCTTGGTCGTGGGCCGCGCGCTCTTGTACCATTCCTCCACGCTCTTCCCGTACTCCTTCACGACGTCGAAGGCCACGGCGTACACGAGCGGGTCGGTGTTCGTCGCGTCGTGGGCGTTGTACAGTGGCAGTGGGCCGTCGATGAGCAGTTTCCAGTACCCGAAGAGCTCGTTCTTGTACTGGGCAGTGTACAGAAGCTGGAACATGGGCAGGTTCACGAGCACGCTCCGCAGCGAGTCCCACTGGTAGCATCTCTTCAAGTGCCACGGGAGCTCCTCGACCCGTCGGAACGTCGTCGGATGGATGCGGAAGAACCGGATGAGCCACTGGTGGTACTGCTGCTCCGCCCGCTCGCTGCCGATGTATCGCCACCACACGACGTCCCGCAGCGACTCCTTGCAGGTCGGCAATACCACCACGTCCTGGACAAACAGCACGCCGAGAGGCTTGAGCGCACGCAGCAGCGCCTTCCACTGCGCCTCTGAGAACGCCGTCGGCGACTCGCTCGAGATGTTCTTGACGTTGCTGAAGGAAGCCTTGCGATGCAGTTTGTGGGCCGACTCGGCCGTCTGCCGCTCTTCGCTCAGCACGGCGTTCAGGATAAACTTAAGCTCCTTCTCGAGGAGACCGTGGCGAGACACGTACAGCAGGCACAGCGCACGGCCCAGTAGATCGCCCAGTGGGGGCACGTAGAGGCCTCCCGTTAAGTAGGGCGGCATCGCGTCGATGTTCTTCCGAGACAGGATCTTGTCACCGCTGTGTGTCACGTCGAACGCCGACGAACTGGGTGGTCGTGTATGCACGGCGTGGGCAGAGTGAGCCGTCGCTCTTCCACTTATGTCGCCATTCGCGGCAGTCGAAACGCTGGTCGCTTCGCCAATTGGGACGACTGGAAGCTCGGGGATCACGAGATGGATCATGGTCTTGTGGGATTCGGATCGTGGCCCGAGCGTGCGGACAAAGACCTCGGCGACTTCGTGCTGGCTGTCTATTCGCCGCATCTCCGGCGTCCCGGGGGCGACAGGGTCCGGGATCTCATCGAAGCGGAGATCCACGTTGGTGTGCTTGCCTCCACGATGGCCGAAGTCGGGAATAGCGAGTTGCTTGTCCTTGCCAGCACTTCCAGGCGCCGCCGAGTGGCTGTGTTGCTGGTGTTTATCGGACGCTGCCGCTGTTTGGCTCGAGTTCCTTCGATTCGCAGCAGGCGTCGAGTCTGCGGTCAATGTCGATCGGTTCTCGTGGAGAAACTGCTTCGCGTCAGCGGTGGACTGCTCGCTCGGGGTGTAGCCGACCTCCATGGTTCGCAGGATCGCTTCGAGAAGCTGGCCTTGGCTCTCGGTGGAGAGCCACTCTTGGAAGAGCACGTGGACGTTGTAGCCTTCGTTGACCGCCCACGCGACGGACACCAGGAACGTCTTCAAGTAGTGGGGACTCGCACTCATGGGCACGCTGACTGTGGCCCGCTGCTGGAGATCGAACAGTTGCAGGCCGTGGGTCGCAAGCAGAGACTTGTGGTCGGACGCAGACGCTGGTTTGGCCGCTGGCTGGTCGTGGGAAACCCGACTCGGGTGGTACTTGTGCAGGAACTTCTTCACGAGTCGCATGCGCTCTTCCTCCAGCAGCGGCGCCATGTTCACGAGCGTCCACTTGCGGCGATTGGCTTCCAGCTATAGTCCGTTCATCGCATTTTAGTCAGTTTTTTGTAAGTGCCCTGATGCAAACACCAGGTCTCACCTTGATGCGTTCAATGAGCTGCGCGTTCATGGTCGGCCGCTCGAACTGGTCGATGGTCTGGATGCCCAGGCGATGGGGCAGCGTTTGCTCGGGCAGGTTCGACGCCATGTGCATGTACTTGGTCGCGGGGCTGCTGATCGTGCCGGAGAAGATGAGCCGCACGTTCGGTGGGAACGCCAGGGGCACCCACTTGAGGATACTCTCGCCGTCGGTCGTGCGCAGGCGCTGGAGACCGTCAATGATCAAGATGATGCGGCCTTTCTTGGACGCCGCCTCGAGAAACCGCGGGAACTGCCAGCTGAGCCGCTCTTCGACGTCCGGGATCTCCTTGTTGAGCTCAAAGTACTCCTTGATTTCGCGCAGGATCCGCTCGAGCAGGTTGGACACGTACAGCGACTGCCGCGAGCAGCCCACGACGTGGTAGAAGATGAACTCTGGGTAGCTGGACTGCCAGTTCTGGAACATCTTCTTGCGGCGCACGAGCCAGTTCGCGAGAAACGTCGACTTGCCCACGCCGCTCTCGCCCAGCAAGATGATCGGGCCCTTGGGCTGGTGCATGGCGTCCACGTCGCAGAACTCATCCAGCTCCCGCGTGACGCGAGGGTTCTCGTAGTACACAAAGTCGCCGGTCTTGAGCCGCGAGCGCATGAAGCCATGGTGGAAGGCGCTCTCCAAGTATGACAGCGAGTCCCAGCACTCGCTCGGGATGGCCGCCAGCCCCGCAGCGGCGTTGCCATTGATGCCGCCGCTTCCAGACGAGGACGACGCAGCACCGGCGGCAGAGCCGCTGCTGAGTCCGGGGCCGATGGAGCGGCGCTTGTCGCTAGCCTGCATGATGAGAAGCACGAGTTGTTGGGGTGATAACCTCCACGCAAACGCCGTTGAGATGGTCGCAAATCCGCCATTTCCGAGCCCCCGACTTTCAAAATTAGCGCAGCGTTTCGGGAATTTCACGAGAGAAGGAAACGACACGCAATGCCATTGTCATGGAGCGTCTGCAGTATAATACGATGCAAGTCGTCATTTGGAGTCGATCTGGACTGCTCGCTTGACCGATTTCCATTTATCGGCAGAGGGTGCAGCTCGTCACCCAGAGCGGCTCAGCGAGCGGCGCTTGCGTGAGCGCACGCACCGGCATCTTGTGGCTGCGTCCATGGACGCCACTCGCCGTCTTCATTCGCGCATCGTGCGAGGAACGCGGCTTGCACTTGGCGCATCATTCATGATGATCATTGGCCGATTGGTGGCGACGGTCTCATCTCCATGTGACCCACTTCGTCACTTCGTGGCGTGAGTTCTGCACACACCAACCACTCGACTCTCCAAGTCATATCATATTATACCATGTATGTATTATTAAGGGTTAATCGGTAATTTTACTGAACTATTAAGCTTCATATATTGTCGAGTATAAAATATTGATGTGTCTATATACGCCATGCACTGCAGTCAGTTCGCATCCACCAGCTGCCCGTCCTCTGTCCTATCTCAGTGCATTTCCCCCGAACTCAGACGTGTTGTATCCACCGCTCGCATGAGCCACTTGGGCATCAGCATCTCATCCGCCATCCATCTTCCAGAGTGATTGCAGTCTCTTCCGCACGCGGCGCGCATTCCTCCATTGATCGCTCGTGTTCCGCGCTCCAAGATGCGTCTCTCCGCGCTTCTCCTGCTGCTCGTGGCCGCCGCTAGCAGCCACAATGTCGCGGCGCATCCGTCGTCCTCTTCCGCGGCGGCGCCGTCCGCTGAGCAGCTCGCGCAGAGCCGCGCCTTCAAGCAGGCGGCGCACAAGTCGCTGCAGAGCTGCGCGGCGTCTGCGTCCATGCGCGAGCTGCAGCAGCGCACGCACGACAAGCGCCGTGAGCGATGGGAGGAGCTCCAGAAAGAACGCCTGCGAAAGGCGGCGTCTGTGCTCGACAAGAGCCACAAGGCGAGCCTCACGGGCGTCACAGCGCCCAACGACGTGGACGCCAAGAAGCTTTTCGGTGCGTCGGGCAAAGGCGGCTGCGTGCTGGAGCCGGACGTGACCGAAGGCCCGTTCTACGTCAAGGGCGAGCTCATCCGCAACGACATCCGCGAGTCGCAGGCCGGCATCGACCTCTACACGGAGCTCCAGATCATCGACGTGAACACGTGCGAGCCCGTGGCGGGTCTCTACCTGGACTTCTGGCACTGCAACGCCACGGGCGTGTACTCGGGCGTGGTGTCGCCCATCAACGGCAACCCGGACGACCTCCGCAACCTCGACACGACGTTTGCGCGCGGCCTCGCGCCGACCGACAAGGACGGCATCGTGCACTTCACGACCAAGTTCCCGGGCCACTACGGCGGCCGCACGAACCACATCCACATCCTGGGCAACCACGGCGGCCAGGTGCTCGAGAACAACACGTTTGCCGGCACGGCGGTCTCCAACGTCGGCCAGCTCTTCTTCGACCAGGACCTGATCAAGGCTGTCGAGGCCACGGGCGCGTACGCCACCAACGCGCAGCACCTGACGACCAACGCCGAGGACAGCATCTTCCTGGAGGAAGCCTCGCACAGCTTCGACCCGGTCGTCGAGTACGTGCTGCTGGGCGACAGTGTGGAGGACGGCGTCTTCGCGTGGATCTCCATCGGCGTCGACCTCAAGCACACGGCCAAGGTGTTCGCGGCGTCGACCTACACGGCCGACGGCGGCGTGGCAAACGCGCACGAGTTCGGCCCGTTTGGCGGCGATGACGACGACGACGACATGCCGTTCATGCAGCTCAACGCCGCGTCGCAGGCCGGCGCCAACGAGACTGTCGTGCCTGTGAAGAAGCACCACGCGGCGCCTGTCGTGGTCGAGCCCGCGTACCACCCAGTGCTGGCCGTCGTGCTCGTGGTCGTCGTGCTCTTCATCAGCAACAGCGCGACTGGCGGCGACGCGACGACGTCGATCGCGGCCACGAGTGGCATCCTCGTGGCAGTCTTCAGCGTCGTCATGGGCGCCGACATCAAGCCGGCGATCGCGCTGGCGCTGGCGACAGTGACGGGCACCAGCGTGGCGACGTTTGTGGAGAACGTGTGCGAGTCGGCGCGCGATCCGTCGGCTCGATCGCTCATCGACTGGGATCTGCTGCTCGTCGTCCAGCCGAGTCTGTTGTGTATGTTCCCCTCTGCTTCTCTCTTCTTCTTCCGTGTGGATTGATGGTGACTGACTGTGGGTTGCTCGCTATGTAGTGGGTGTGCTAATTGGTATCTTCGTGCGTGGCTACCTGCCATCGTGGCTGCTTTCGACGGTGCTCGCGACCATGCTGCTGGTCTGCGGCTCGCTGCTGCTGCAGGCTTCGCACCGCCGCCCCGTCGAGGAGCAGCACATTGGCTGGAGCATCAACGAAGGCAGCTCGCTGCTCCCTAAGCCACGAAACGTCGGCCCTGCTCCTCACTTCAACGAAGCCATCCAGACGGCGCCTGTCAACAAGTTGGGTGTGCTTGTCGGAGTTGTGTTCGCGGTTGTGATCCTCCAGGCGGCGCTGGCGGTGGCTGTCCCCGTCGTGATGCTGCTGTACCTGGCCTACAAGTCCCACGAAACGACAGTCGACACGTTTGAACGCCAGCAGCTGCCACGCGTGTACCCTGCTGAGGGAGAGATCAAGGTGAGTGGACGATTCATACGCAATCCCCAGTGCGTGGCAGTGGCTAATCACGATTTTTATCGTAAATGCAGTGGACGGGCCACGTTGTGAAGGTGCTACCGGCGTTCTCGGCCCTCGCAGGCGCCGTGGCGAGCGTGTTCGGCTTCGGCAGCGACGTCGTGCTGGCCCCCTATCTCCAGGAAGTCGGCCTCGACAAGGCCATCGCCACGTCGACTGGCTCGGCGGTCGTGCTCTTCGCCAGCCTACGTGAGTGTCTTTTTCTCGATGCTGATGAGTGCGTTTTAATAACGCTATAGCTGATTTTTTGTCGCAGTGGGTGCGTTGGAAGGCGTGCTGTCGGGCGGCGTGAGCTTCACGCTCTTCGTGATCGTGCTGCTGGCCGCCGCTGCCGTCAAGACCTGGGGCAACGATCTCCTGGCTCGCGTGCTGCCAGCCAACATGCGCGGTGAGGGCTTCCAGTTGTTCGTGTTCGCCATCAGCACGCTGGCTGCCGGCGTGGCGCTCGCCATTGACAGCGCGTGAAGTGAGAAGTGAAGACCGAACAAGCACAGTGGCGATGTATTAGCAAAGTGTACAAATCGAGAATGTTCTACCCCTAACAAATCCAATTGGTTGGTCGTCGAGTGCACGCGCACAGCACAAGTTCGATGTCGGTCTCACCAACGTCTGTGGCTGCGTTGCAGCACGCTGGCTGATCCCCGCGTCTCACTGCCTCTTCAATCAGTTGTTCAGATGTTCGAAGTGGCGCTAATCAATTGATGATGTGCTGTCCATGCTGATTAGGCGAGCGTTGGACTGCAGAGAGCACAGCCACCCACCCACCCATCTATTGTGCCAACAGCTATCAGGCATCCGTCTCTTCATTGCTGCATTGATTCCCAGACGACAGCTCCTTCCCGACGACACACACTACGATAACGCTGGTTGTGACTCCCGTGACGACGCCCGAGGAGCTCGCGATCGCCAAGACCATCCGCCGACAAGTCTTCGTCCAGGAGCAAGGTTTCTCCGAAGATTACCAGTTCGATGAGTACGACGACCACCCATTGACACGCCATTTCTTGGGCAAAAACTTCGAGCAGGACAAGTACGTGGCGACGACGCGGATTCTACTCATACCAGGAGAGCGCAATGCGACGGTCGGTCGCGTGGCCGTGCTGAAGGAGTGCCGGGGCAAGAACTACGGCGTAGAGTTGATGCTTGGAGCGGAGGAGAAGATCGCGCAGGAGGTCGATACGCTGGTGCTATCGTCGCAGTATGACAAGCGCGGCTTCTATGCCAAGTGCGGGTACGAGCGCATGGACGACGAAGTCTTCCTTGCACAGGGCATTCAGCAGTGCTGGATGGCCAAGACGATCAAGTGCCAGAGCTGAAAGAAGAGATTTGCGCACGTAAAACCAATACTAGTATCACATCCGATGAAGCGGACGAGCGGTCTCGCCGCTCAACCAGGCGCTGTTGCGAGTGTGGTTGGCTTCAGCGGCGGATAGGACGGGCTGTGACCAGTCGTGCTGATGCAAAGCAAATTGGAAAGTGAGATTACAAGTTAGAGGCTCAAGCTGCTGCCTACGGCGTAGTAGCCCTGCCTGGTGGCTTCAGGGGCTCTCCTGGTAGCACGCCCTCCTGTTCTTGTAGTCTGAGTCCGGGGCAGCCATTCCCTGTGTGTGTCATGGCGTACTCCGCTCGTGGATGCAGTATGCAGGTGCTGGCGTTGGGTACATGGTGTTGGATACACCATGGATGCTGGATGCACCATGGATGCTGGAT
>JAADXN010000840.1:0-14589 GCA_023337875.1 Pythium apleroticum | reverse complement strand
GCACGCCGAAGCAGTATACCAGCAGAATCACCAAGCTCAGCGCGCCGATCGCCAGACTCGTGATCCAGAACGCGCCGTGGCCGCGAATCTGCAGCGTCACCGACGATACGTAGAACGCTAGCCAGATCAGCGGCTTCACATCACCCAGCGACGGGATCATTAGCACGAATAGGTCGGCCAGCGCCAGCACGATCACCGCCACGCTCGCAATGTACTCGACGGTCTCGCAGCAGCCGATGAGGTAGGCGGGGAAGAAGCCGAGGGTGCAGCGAGCAAGGCCGTACGCGCCGCCGGCAAACGGAAGCGCGCTCGTGACTTCGGACATGCAGCAGCAGAAGGCGACGTAGGCGAGACCCATGATGATGTAGATGATGAGGTAGGTGTAGAGGCCGGCGGTGAGGCCGAGGTTCCAGCTGAAGTACTGGCCGCTGATCACGAGTGTGATGCCGAGGAAGTAGATGTCCAGTTTACCTGGGTGGTAGTCGGACGTTGCGTTAGCCGCAGCATTTTGGGACGTCCCCGCGTCCGACGGAGCGACCTCTGCCCCTGGCGCCACGCGGCTCTTGACTTCGACCGAGTACTTGCCCGAGTTCTTGGTGACCAGCGTCTGCTTGGTCGCTTCCGGCATGTCGGCGTCGAGTGGGCGTAGGCCTTATGTGGAATGCTGTTGCTGAGCGCCGGCGTTCGTTTGTGTGAGGTGAGCAAGTTGATACAAACGCCAGCATCGCGGAGGCTGTCGGAACCGCTGAAGACGATCATACAATGTGGCGTGCTGCAGCCGCTCTGATCCCCGGGCTACTGTTTCTGTCTCTATGAATAGGCATCTCACCCTCTGTCTTCAACTAAGGTCGCAACAGTATCCTGGTTGTGGTTCTGGTCCTTGCCGTTGCGCGCTGTGGCACGTCCCACCAGTTGATCTCTCCGGCCGTCAACTTCACATAATAGATTTGGCGCATCTCCTCGGCTACCTGCCAACGGAATTCATGGGACCCAGCTTCCGTAGTACTGTACCTTACGTGCGTTGGCGAAGGCCGTGTTGCGTGGTGTGTCTATTAAACTACATGGACATGTCCATGGAGTCGCTCTGTGCGCGTTCCTCGTCGTCCTCCTCTAGCTCGTCGTCCTCTTCGTCATCTTCCGGGAAGAGCTCGTCGTCGTCCTCCGCTGTGTGGGTGCCGTCGTCTTCCTCCTCCTCCTCCCCGTCCTCCTCCAGCTCCTCCATGTCGTCCTCCTCCTCCATCTCTTCCTCTTCCTCTTCGTCGTCGTCGTCGTCGTCTTCCTCCACGTCGTCCGCTGCGACGTGGCCGTGGTAGCCGCCGCGTGCTCCACTCGGTCGACTGCCGGCCTCTAATCCGACAGGCGCACCACGCATGAGGCGACTGGCAGCATGACCAGCTACAGAGCCAGCGGATCCACCAGCCACGGACGCGCCAGTGGTCTGCGCGCGATGGAAGTTGAGGCCGATGGGCGGCGGCGCCTTGCGGTCGACGAGCGCACGCACAGTGTGCTCCAAAGCGAGCTCCTCTCGGTCCAGATCGTCGAGATCTCTCGCGTACGCATGCGCCTCGGCTACGCGGTAGTTGCTTGCGCCATAGAGATCGCTCAGCGGCGCAGTGAACGACGGAAACAACAGCGCATGGGGCTCCATCTTCGCGCCATTCCCATTGCGATTGACCGTTTCCAACAATCAGCTCAATTGAATTGCGTGCAATTCAATTAACAATGAATTGTATTGCAATTCAAAGAATCGACCCGCGATTCAAACCAAGTTGAAGAGCTGTTCGGACACGAAAGGTCGCGACAGGCCAAAATGACAATCGCCATTTCACTCAAGGAGGACGCCACGACGGAAACGATGGCGGACACGACGTACGCAGAGAGCAGCCATGGAGGACTGAGTGGAGGCATCGGACTGCCGCTGCAGCTGCGGAGAGAAAGCGCGGAAGAAACCAAGTTCGACGACATCAAGGCGCTTCAGGAGGCGCCGATCCGGGTCGAGTTCATCCTGCCCGATGACTCGCAGGTCTCCCATGAGGTGCAACGCCTGCGAGTGTTCGTGAGTATAGCATTTGAAGGCAGTTAGCTCATCGTTTATGTATTGTGTGTGCAGTTCAAGAAGGGTCAGACCGTGCAGGTGCTCAAGAGCTTTCTGGACGAGGAGTACGAGCTGAGGTCTGCCGATGTGGTGAGTTTCAGTCCCACGAATTCACGCCGCTAGATGCCTTGCTCATCGTATTTCCATGAGAACAGCAACTGTTCTACCGCGACAAGCTCATGCTGGATCCGTTCTCGCTGACCGACTTCCAAGGCGTCGAAAGCGCGCGCAGTATCCAGGTCAGCGTGCGCGTGGACCACCACCACGACGGCAAGCAGCGTAAATGACCGTGTGTTCGTTCAAGATTAAATAGTAAGCTGCTGCCTATTGGGTATTGATATGATATGATACACTGGGGAAGGAGCTGGCATAGGAACTGGGTCGTACGTATGGAGGATGACTTCTACCCAAGGCTTACTCGGGTGTACTGGTGGCAGTCACGGCCTGGCTCGTTGGCTGGGGGTGCGACTGATTGTGGAGCGCCGTTGCGGCGTGAATCGCTGATATGTTGGGCATTTGGTGTTCAGGAATCACGCTGTAGTGGACGCCCGTTTGGTTACTTCCCCTCGCGCTGCGCCTGTCGACACTGTTGCGTCCGCTCAGTCCGGAGGTGTTGTCTTGTGCGGATCCGCGGTTCACCGGAGGCAGCTTGTTGCGTGGTTTCACTTTGCGTTTCTTGGCATTGAAGCGACTCACGTGAGCTGTCAGTAGGATTTTGTTTTCTTCGTCCGAGAACGTCTGGCGTTTGCGTGCGAAAGCGTAGTAGTAGGCACCTGCGACGATCGTGAGTGGTGCAACGACCATGGCCACTTTGCCGTTCCAGAGCACGCCAATGAGGCAGACGATCCAAACAACCAGTGAAAACACCGCCCCGGGGACGCCAAACGGACTCTTGAGCGTACTCTGCCTCATCACTGGTGCCTGCAACCGCAGTAGGATGTACGCGCAGCACTGGCCAGCGTAGGACAGGAAGGAGAAGGCCATGGTGATCGGGAAGATGAAGTAAATCACGATCGGATAGTACAGCATCGACACGCAAACTGCGAATCCAATGGCTGAGCCGACCATGTGCGCGAGCCACGGAGTTCCGAAGCGATTCACCTTGGCGAGCACGGGAGGAAGAAGCTTGGAGCTGGCCATGGACTTGATGAGTCGAGCGTATGCCCACATGAACCCGAACGCGACACCGTAAGCGGGCAAGATGGAGATCCAGGTCGCAACCGCATCCGAGACCTTGAGTACCCGCATGAAGCCGTTGTTGAGTGGGGAGAGACTGCCGATGAGTGAAACGAGGCCACCGGGGGACGGTAACGAGATGCAGATCATGCCAACGCACACTCCAGTGACGAGCATAACGGCCATGCAGGCCATTTGCGCCTTTGGGATCGTTGTTTTGGGGTGTTGCACGTCGTTACTCGCCAAGTTGAGCGCCTCGATGCCCACAAAGAACCAACTCGCGAAGGGCATGCCCTGGAGGAAGCCCGCGAAGCCACCGATGAATTCGAGTTGTGGAACTGGCACGGCGTTGGTCTTGAAGTCGACGCTCGGAAGGTTGCCAAAGATGTACAACAGGATCGCGCCGATACCAAAGATGCTGAAGATCCAGACCGTGCCCCAGAAGATGCGTCCACCTCGAAATTGCACAACCAGTGTCACGGCGTAGCAAATGAGCATGAGCAGAATCTCGTAGCCTTTGAAGTTTGAATTGATGCTGATGAGCATAGGCACGAGCAGAGTGACTGCGATGGAAACCGAGAAGACATACTGCAGAATCTGGAAGCACCCGACGAGATACGCGGGGAAGAAGCCGAGCGTACAGCGTGCCAGGCCGTACGCACCTCCTGCAAACGGCAGTGCGCCGGTCGCTTCCGACACCGACCAGCAGAACAACACGTAGGCGGCTCCGACGATTGCGGTCGAAATCACGAGAGTGTAGACGCCGCCGAGCAGTGCGATATTCCAGCCAAAGTACTGGCCGCCCAGCACTACCGAGACGCCCAGCATCCAGATATCCATCTTGCCAGGGTTGTACTTCTTGCGGCTGCCTGGCTTGCGGATGTCGCCCTTGGGGATGATGGACACATTGGGGGCGACCGACGTGGAGACTTTCTTGAGCATAGTGAAAACGTGGACTCACAGCCGCAGTCTGCCGTCGACTATGAGAAGCGAGGTGTGCGGACGCGCCACCAGGTGAATGGCTCCGCATCGGAGCCCACGAGCCCAGAATCTCAAGAGCTCTGCTATTTTGAGGGTGGGTTAGGCGCGTGCCGATGCTAAACGAACGCCGTGGCAAGCTGAGGCCATGATCACACAGTCGACGCAGGATGCATCAAGGCGGGCAATCTAACAACGGACGCAGCAACGCGGACTGGGCGTCGGACGCGATCAGAGCAAGCACGAGCTGAGGAGCTAGCTATTTGTGTCAACAAGTCCGGTTCAGGATTACGGTAAATAGATACGGTAAATAAATGTGGTAAACTATTACCGTAAGTAATACGGTAACTTTTGGTTGTCCGCCTTTCTCACGTGTCGGAAATGTCGGAAACGGCGCTTTCCCTGGACGTGGAGAGGCGGTGGGTCGCGGGGAACGCTCTCTAAATAAAGCGCTTCGTAGGGGAACGCCAAGCAGTCGCCGTGGCGCCGATAAAAACGACCCCAGCACCCCTGAAGGGTCTTCTCTATCTGTCGGCAGAGTCGAGGTCCGGTCAGTTGAAGCGCAGCTCGTTGCGTGCCCTGCGTCAAGAGCGACAGAGGCAGCTTGGGGAGCCATGTTCAAGAACACCTTCCAGTCGGGCTTCCTGTCCATTCTCTATAGTATCGGGTACGCTGTGGTTCTTCGTTGGTGGCTGATGACTGCAGTGGGCTCTAACTTGTGGATTGTGCCGCTATGCAGGAGCAAGCCGCTTCAGATTTGGGACAAGCAAGTGCGCAATGGCCACATCAAGCGTATTACGGACCAGGATATCCAGTCGTCCGTGCTGGAGATCATGGGCACGAACGTGAGTACCAACTTCATCACGTGTCCAGCGCAGCCTGCCAAGACCCTGGGGATCAAGTTGCCCTTCCTGGTCATGATCGTCAAGAATCTGAAGAAGTATTTCACGTTTGAAGTCCAAGTGCTCGACGACAAGAACGTGCGGCGTCGCTTCCGCGCATCCAACTACCAGAGTTCGACGCGCGTGAAGCCGTTCATCTGCACGATGCCCATGAGATTAGATGAAGGCTGGAACCAGATCCAGTTCAACCTGTCGGACTTTACGCGTCGAGCCTACGGTACAAACTACATCGAGACACTGCGAGTCCAGATCCACGCCAACTGCCGCATCCGCCGCATCTACTTTTCGGACCGACTGTACTCGGAAGAGGAGCTTCCGCCAGAGTTCAAGCTCTTCCTGCCAGTCCCCAAGGCCAGCGGCGACGCCAAGCAGCCAGCGGCAGCACCTGCCGAGGTCGGCATGTAGGAAAGCGATCCCCGAGTCTAGCCGAGCTTGGTTCGAGTGTTTTATATGAAGAAAAATTGCATTATTCTAATCCTGGTCTTGTCGTTCATGGCTCGTTGGATCTCGAGAGCGTCATCGACAAGACTTCTCAAGTAGACAACTCGCCACTCCTTTTGATTTACTTTCGCGACTTCGCCTTGGCGAACTGTTCGGCAAGCCACGAGATCCCTTCCTCCACGCCTCGGCCTGAAATCGCATTACTCGCTCTGTAGGATGCCACACAAAGAATATATCAGCGCCAGTCCCAACTCCTTTTTAGAAAATGAGTGTAGCAAAAAAGCGTACGTGATGTGCCACGTCTTGCCCGGCAGCTTGTCCAGCTCGAGCTGCTCCATGCACTCGACGGGCGTGAGCGCGTTCGGCAGATCCATCTTGTTGGCGAAGAACAGGATCGGAATCTTCTTGCCCGACAACGACTTGTGCTCGATGAGCTGCTCCAGCTCGTCCTGTCGTCCATCCACCAACAAAACGTCAGCCGAGTCGACGTACAACGGCCGTATAAGCAACCACTCACCTTGGCGACGCACATGCGGATCGTGTCGGTCGAGTCCAGCACGTAGATGATGGCCTGCACGTCGCTGTAGTAGTTCTCCCACAGACTGCGGTATCGGCTCTGGCCGGACATGTCGAAGACCGTGAAATTCAGGTTCGACTTGGTGAACTCCTCGACCTGGAAGCCGATCGTCGGTACGACTTCGCGCGACTGGGACTTCCTGGGCTTGAGGTGGTTCACGAGCGTCGTCTTGCCGCTGTTGTCCAGGCCGACGACGAGGATGCGCACCTCCGTCTTCTTGATCCCCAGCGCGTTCGCGAGCTGCTTGAACAGACCCATGGCTCTACTCGTGGCGTGCGGCTCCTTGTCAACAGTGCAATCGTTGTCCAGCGAGCGAGCTTCGCGCTTCCAGCGTCCGTCGTCGTCCTTTCTTATTAGATCGTAGCTCTTCATCCAGAAGCCATTTTTGTCTTTTCGGGCCATGAAGCGTCGCAGAGTGGATGTGCATGTGGTCCACATCACAAGGATTTTACTGTGGTTGAAGATGTTAGAAGCCGCCCATGTAGACGAACAGAACATGGGTTCAAGAGTAGCTCTATGATAATTAGATCAAAGGTTGTGGAATGCGCCCAAGGTTGCGTATGATCGACTTAGCAGCTGAGCACACGGCAGCCTCAAGCGCCATTCGCACGATGAGGGGGGCATACGTATACAGACGACTCGGAGGAGACACGGCTTGTCGATCGACGCTTCCATTCTCGCGTCGAGACATTGAGGAGAAGTGCGGGGCTTGAGAGCTGGGACGCGCTTACAGCTTTGGGCCGAAGCTCGAGTAGTCGGTGTGGTCCTTGGACACGTACTTGGCAAAGTTCTTCTGGAACATGCCGGCCAGCTTCTTGGCGGTCGCGTCGTACAGCGACTTGTCCGACCACGCCTCACGCGGGTTCAGCACGTTCTTTGGCACGGCACCGAGCTCGACTGGCACGTCGAAGCCGAAGATCGAGTCCTTGTTGAACTTGGCGTTCTTGATCGAGCCGTCGAGGATCGCGTCAATGCAGGCACGCGTGTCCTTGATGCTCATGCGCTTGCCGACGCCGTAGCCTCCGCCGGTCCAGCCCGTGTTCACGAGGTAGACCGAGGTCTGGTGCTTCTGCAGCTTCTGCTGCAGCAAATCGGCGTACTTGGTCGGGTGCAGCGGCAGGAAGGCGGCACCGAAGCAGGCGCTGAAGGTGGCCGTTGGCTCCGTCACACCACGCTCCGTACCAGCGACCTTGGCCGTGTAGCCCGAGAGGAAGTGGTACATGGCCTGGCCGTCGCTCAGCTTGGACACTGGCGGCAACACACCGTAGGCGTCGCACGTGAGGAACACAATGTTGCTTGGGTGGCCGCCGCTCGAGGTTGGCTCGAAGTTCGGGATGTGGTAGATCGGGTACGACACGCGGCCGTTCTCGGTCTTGGAGGTGTTGTAGTAGTCTGGCTCGTTGTCCTCGGTCACGAACGTGTTCTCGAGCAGAGCATCGCGCTTGATGGCGTTGTAGATGTCCGGCTCGTTCTCCTGGCTGAGGTTGATGGTCTTGGCGTAGCAGCCACCCTCGAAGTTGAAGATGCCTTCGTCGTCCCAGCCGTGCTCGTCGTCACCGATGAGGTAGCGGTGTGGGTCAGCCGAGAGCGTGGTCTTGCCCGTGCCCGAGAGACCGAAGAAGAGCGCGGTGTCGCCGTTCTTGCCCTTGTTGGCCGAGCAGTGCATGGCCATGATGCCCTCGAGTGGCAGCCAGTAGTTCATCATGGAGAAGATGCCCTTCTTCATCTCACCACCGTACCACGTGCCGCCGATGACCGCGACGTTCTTCTCAATGTTGAAGGCCACGAACACCTCCGAGTTGAGGCCGTGCTCCTTGTAGTCCTCGTTGGTCACACGGCAGGCGTTCACAATGGTGAAGTCCGGCTCGAAGCCCTCGATCTCCTCCTTGGTCTGCGGGCGGATGAACATGTTCGTGACGAAGTGGTGCTGCCACGCGAGCTCCGTGATGAAGCGCACCTTCTTGCGCGAGTTCGGGTTGGCGCCCGTGTAGCCATCGAAGACGTACACCTTGTCGGCCTTGCCGTAGTGGCCCGTGACCTTGTCGTAGAGCTTGTCAAAGACCTCGGCCTTGATCGGCTGGTTGATGTCGCCCCACCAAATGTTCTTGTTGGACGGCGCCTGGTCGACAATGTACTTGTCCTTGGGCGAGCGGCCCGTGAACTTGCCCGTGTCAATCGTGTACGTGCCGTTCTTGAGGAACTGGCCTTCGTTGTTGGCCTCCTCGTGCTTGGCAATGTCGTCGTAGCTCAGGTTCTGGTACACCTTGGTCTTGGCGTTCGTGATGCCGAACTTCTCGAGGCCGAGCGACGCCGCGCTGGTCGAGAACAGCGCGTGCTTGGTGCGCAGCGGCTGGCCGTAGCGCGCCGCCGAGGCGAGCACGCTCTGGCGCTGCACGCGCAGAGAGGCACGCAGAGCAGAGGTGAACATCTTGTCGTGGAGAGGAGGGAGCTCTGGTCGCTGGTAGGCAAAATGCACTATGGCGAGACGCTCGCGGATCGAAGGAGCCGCTCGGCGTGGAGCCGCTGGGTCCACGCAAGCCAAGATCCCACCACAGTACTGTACCCCTCCGTCGCATAGGTCAACGTGGGTCGGTACGTATGCAGCGCGCCTGCATACAGGTGACTTCCGGGGCGTCACCTGGCCAAGAGATCCGTCCGTTCACACCGGTCGGTGATAGCCAGGGCGAGATGTTGGATACGGCACGCGGATTGGTTGATTTGGTAGCGAGGGCAGCCAATCAGTGACGCTGTCTCGTCACAAAGCCAAGGATGAACCAGCATCGTCACGGCCTCCGAAAGGTCAAACCACCCAGGCTTCAAACCTAACCATTGACTGGAATAGTGCGCTCTGTCGAAACATTGGGGCGTGGCATACAAACGACAAGATGGAGAAAGAAACAGGTGATGGAAACACGAGGTAAGTGTTTAAAACATTCACGGCAACTTCAACCTCGTGGCACGCGGTGCCGTTCGGTCGAGTGACCGACACGCGAGTTGAGTGACTGACTGGGTGGCCCAACAACTGACTTTTTTGTTGGTTTGTGTTGGCGTTTGGTGGTTGTTGGTGTGTTGGTGTTTGCGCTTGCTTTCGAGCCGGACTCTGCCGCGGACGCTCTCAGTTGCCTGCTGGGATAGCCCAGCGCCATGCTGCGCGTCACTCAGAACGCATGACATTGGCGACGTGGCTTCGCAGCTCAAAGCACCAAAAGTCTGTGACGTGTGCGCGTTGTTTAGCACGTCACTCTCTTGAGGTGTTTTGTAACATACATGACGTGGACCACGTAGAATTGGTGTGGGCCACGTAATGCGTATCCTTGCCTTTTTGTCCGGCGACGTGTGCAAATGGACGGACGCACCACAAATCCGCCGTCGGAAAATGAACGACTCGCACCACCAGAGCTCAATGCGTGAACCACCAAAGCCAAAACCACAGCAGCACAGGCTCTGCTTCCCAAGCGCACTGTACCTACGCGGCGTTTGCGCCATATACGGCGCTGCATTCGCCTCAATCGCTCAGCAGATCCCCGGACTTTATGGCGAGTACGTGTCCTTTCATGGCTCGGTCCAAAGCCGACTTGCTCATTGACTCAATGCGTATCCATAGCGATGGTTTAGAACCTGTTGATGTGTTTCTCCACCGCCTCAAGCAAAGCAATGAGCGGCTCCAAACTGCATCTCCGGTTGAAGCCATCGCGATCTACCCGACTGCAGTCTGGCTCCACGAGCAGCTCGAGTGGTCGCCCAGCTTCATGATGCAAGTGATTGCATTGGTTGGCTTGGTGATATCCCTCCTCGGCGTGTTCAGCGCGAGGTGGCGGACGGCTCTGCCGCTCGCAGTTGTGTGGTTCTGCTACTTGTCCATCGTGCAGTGCGGGCAGACCTTCATGCGATTCCAGTGGGATTCGTTCCTGCTTGAAGTCGGCTTCCTCTCCATCTGGCTCGCTCCGTGGTGGCACACTGATGATGGCACCTTTGAGTCTCCTGCTGCTGTCGTGTGGACGCTGCGGTTTCTCTTCTTCAAGTTCATGTTCATGTCGGGCGCCGTCAAAATCCAATCTGAATGTCCGACGTGGCTCAACCTCACAGCTCTCGAGTATCACTTCGCGACGCAGCCACTTCCACTACCATTGAGTTGGTACGCTCATCAGCTTCCGGTACGTCTTGATATCTAAGACGTTTGCTATGGCATGCCCCTGGATTAATGGAAGATGGATTAATGGAAGATGTGATCTTGCTGTAGCCTAGTTTGCTCCGTCTGGGCGTGGCTGCAACACTACTGTTTGAAGGACCGTGGGCATTTCTCATCATGGTACCGTCGCTTTCCATTCGGCGACTCAGCGCTGCGATGCAGATCCTGCTCCAGATCATGATCATTCTCACTGGCAACTACAACTTCTTCAATCTGCTCACAATCGTCGTGGCGATCGCAATGCTGGATGTTCGTGAGAGAAATCCGAGTGACGAAACCGAGCCGCCACCTTGTGAAAAACCTCGTGTCCTCGAACGTCTTGCCACCCGTCTGCACGACTTGTGGGAGACTTGTGAGCAGCATGTGAATACGTCGTTCGTCTCGTTGGCAGTAGCAGTGGCGTACTGCGTGTACTCGTTCAACGAGGTATTCATCATCGGGATCGATTCAAATAGCCAAGATTTCTCGTGGGTGGACATCGTCGAGGCGCTCACGATCCAGTTTGTACCAACAGTTGCAGAAACTCAAGCTTGGATCGCGCGCGTACTTCCTGTGTCAATCATCTCCTCAGCAGTCATCATTGCAACTGCCGCAGCGTGGCAGTTAATCAAGCACTGGGTCAGTCTCCCGTCGCCAACGAAGCCACGATGTCGCCACCGAGGGACGCGCGCGATCTACCTGTTTTCGTCTGCTGTTGTGTCGGCATGGGTGTTCACCTCAAGCGTGATGACCTTTTCAATCCTCGACCGGCCGTTCCAGCAGTCGCTTCCTCCGTTCGTGTTCGAAGTGTACGATGCCACGGCTTCGTGGCGAATCACGAACGCCTACGGCCTCTTCCGCATGATGACTGGCGTTGGCACCTATGAGCGTAACGGTGTGCAGACATCAGTAGTGGCTCGTCCAGAGATCATCCTCGAAGGCACAGATGACGGCGGAGCGACGTGGAAGGCGTACCACTTCAAGTACAAGCCAGGAGACATCGACGTCGCGCCACGGCTCAACGTACCATTCCAGCCGCGCCTCGACTGGCAAATGTGGTTCGCATCGCTGAGCACCTACCAAGACACTCCCTGGATCATTCACCTCATGGACAAACTCCTCAAGCAGTCTTCAGCAGTCGGCGAACTCTTGGATACCACCCTGAACCCGTTTCCAGACAAAGCTCCGCAAGCCATCCGAGCCCAATTGTACTACTACGACTTCACGCGAGTCGCCACGCCATGGAACAAGGAGATCGCAACGGCCGTCTTCGTCAACGGCTCGAGTGACAAGCGGTGGTGGACGAGAACCTTCTACAAGGAATACATCCCAGCGCTTGAGCAGGGCAACCCAAGCCTCGCGGCCTTCGTCCAGCATCATTTCGGTCGAGATCCTGCTCTCGCCATGCCCACACGCCACTGCGACGCCTTTGGTTCTTCGTCTATGAGTTCATGGGTCTGCTACGTGCTGCAGCTCGTCGTGGACCGACCCGTGAGTTCCGCTATCGCCATCGCAGGCCTCGTGATGAGCTGCTCGCGGAGTGTAGCCATGTTGATGGGCACCACCCAATCGCCCAAGCAAAAAATCGAATAACCCAGGCTCGGGTTGCGGTACGGCACCCGGCTGAACTGTTGCCCGTCCTCTTCCTACGAAAATCGAAGATCTGGATTGGTGGATATGCCACGTTGAACAAGCACGCTGCGGCCACGAGGAGGAGTGACCCAAACTCAACCCATCCGGGTTCCCCTGCCCAAGCTTCCAGCTCACATGCGGTGACATTGCTGCCGGTGGGCCGGTGCATGTACCGGTACCTAAGAGCATGAAGGCGCCGTTGCAGCCAACTGACATGCTGCGCGTCTGTTGAAGCACCCGGCCCCGTACACACCTGGCTCTGTCTCAGTCGTCTCGCAACAGTTCGTTCCGCTGTTCAAGGTGAGACCGTGATGTCGCCTCTCCTCGACTTTGGACCCGTGTCTCTGTCTCTCTGAGGTTTTACAGAATAAAACCTCGCCCTCCCCGATGGATTCCCTGGCCGTGGCCGTGTTGACCACCCACCCCCACCGGCAAGGGCTCCGCCGCGCGGGTCAACCATGGTCATTCGCAAGAAGAAGAAGCAAGACAACAGGTGAGGAGAGAGATCCGCGGCGGCTGTGCGAAGATGGAGGCGTTGACGCTCACTCCTGGCTCTGTGTGTATGTGCAGCAATCAACATGGACGCCACTGATAGCCGCAAGTGCCACAACTGTGGAAACACTGGCCACCTGCGCCGCGACTGCCCAGAGGCCCCGACCAACGAGGGTGGCTTCACCGGCGGCGCGTGCTTCGGCTGCGGCAAGACCGGCCACTTGAAGCGCGACTGCCCATCGAACGTCGGTGGCTTCAGCGGTGTCGGCGGCGGCCGTGCCTGCCACAACTGTGGCCAGGTCGGCCACCTGCGTCGCGACTGCCCGGAGGAGGTGCAGCCACCAAAGTGCCACAACTGCGGCAACACCGGCCACCTGCGCCGCGACTGCCCGGACGAGGTCCGTGAGAGCCGCAAGTGCCACGGCTGCGGCAACCCAGGCCACCTGCGTCGCGACTGCCCAGAGGACAACGGCGCCACGGCCGACAAGTGCTACCAGTGCGGCGGCACCGGCCACTGGGCCCGCAACTGCACGGGCGCGCAGACCGTCGCTTAAGTGCAACGCCCAGCGCACGCCTAACGCTTCGAGAGATCGTCTTCGATGCATCGGATCCTGTAACCGAGGGGCTCCATGACGGCTCGTTGGCAACGGAAGAAGAGGAAGCAGAAGAGGACGATGGATGGAGCGGACGTCGGCCGTGAAGGAGGAAGGAGAGAAGGAGGAGAAGGATGTGTATCGTCGCAAGGGGCGGACTTCACTTGTACTAGTTTTCAATAGGTCACCCCGCGCTGCTGTTAGGTCGGCCAGAAACGATGGCAGCGTGGGTTAGCGGAGAGAGGAAGGGGAGAGGAGTTCGGATTCTGGATATAAACTTATAGTCATCTCGATTTCTAAAAAACGCGGCACCGTGATGTCCCAGAAGTCCCTGTGCGAGCTTGAAGTGATGTAAATGAGGATCGCTGCCGCAGTATTGCTGCTTCATCCCTTGAGCTGGCATTTCCGAACGAAGTGGTGTGTGTTGGTTGACGAGAGATCATTCCTGATTCTGTTCGTAGAGCTGAAGAGAATCTTGCTCCATGGAGCGAAAGCATAGACTGTCAGCCAACCCGCTTTGCTCAGAAAATGATTGCGAAGCTGTCACGTTGCAGCTTCGTGAATTGATATCTCCAAGATCAATGATTTGGTTGAAGCCGTTCGCTCTGAAGGTTTCGCGAACCAGTTGGAGTGCTGTCACACATTTTCATGCTCGCCAGTGCAGTGAAGAATGCGAGTATCTCTCAGTGCCTGTCTGGTAGAGGGTTTCGTGATCATCGCGCGATGGATTGATCGCATAATAACGGTTTACTTCTTTGTTTATGAGAGCCCACCACCGGACAAGCCGTCGCGAGATGATTTCGGCGCTTGGATTCTACCGCAGAGCTGATGCACGCGACGACGTGAAGAGATGTGATGCTCGTTTTCTTCAAGTGTTTACAGCCAAACGACATCCATCAAGGCGGCTACAATCGCTTGAACGACTCGACTCCTCGTGGCGTTGATTGTGTCGGTACTCGCATTAATGTTTCGATGCTGCTGCCTCCGCCGCCGCTTGCGCCGCCGCTCGGGCCGCCAGCTTGCGGTCACGCTCATCCATCGTTCGGTCCCAGTCCGTCAGCAAGTGGATCTTGGCCTGCACATATTCGCAACCAAAAGTGACGAAAATGCCACAGAAAGCGTCGTGTTAGCGCATCGATTCCCGCCTATTCCACCCATATTCAGCTGCAAACACACATACCTGGTGCTCGTTGCGGAACTGCCACTTGTTGACAGCGCCGAAGCCCGCGCCCATGACCGTGAAGGCGAGCGAAATCACCGCGAGACCTGGCAGCACCTGGTACGGCATCTTGCTTTCTTCTCTCTAATCTGACCACACACAGCCCCTCAGCTTCCCACACCGACGGTCCACAACCACTGCACCACCCAAACAGACGCTCTCGCAACCTTCGCGCAACATTCACCAACATAACGTGGTCCACACTACGATTTCCAACAAAAGTGGGACGAGAGGTTGCTTGAAAGAGTGAAGGTCACTGCTTTCCGCGCGCGCTTTGGTTTCGAATGCGCGGAATTCACAGGTGCGTGGGAAGCAT
>JAADXN010000839.1:0-14642 GCA_023337875.1 Pythium apleroticum | reverse complement strand
CGAGTTAAACCGCTGTAAACGCATCCCTGTTACATTTGCTTACACTAAACTGGAAACCTGGTAGATTCTATCTACTGAAATATGATACCCTGCTTAGAATGGTGAGTACCACTTCTTAACTCGTCTGGTGGAAAACTGTAGGGCATCAAGGCTGGATTCCAGCCACAGACAGACAGAAAGCGCCGGCACAGACTGACCCCTGGATCTGAAGAGCTCCTACCAGATGGCTGCCGCCGAGAAGTAGCCAGACCAATTGCCTGTCCTTACATGCCAAAACACGGTTACTTGAGACCAAAATAAGGTTCGTGGATCTAGCTATGAGACAAAACAAGGTGATATAGTTGTAAAATCGCAAAAAAAGGTGAGATAGTCGACCGAATGGATAAAGGGATCACGTGAGCCATGCCCAGGCTGGCCCAGCTGCATGCCGCGCTCACAGGCGCTGCTGTGAAGCGGCCTCGGTGTGTGGACAGAGAGAGACCGACAGTCGCCGGCCGGTGCTGTCCGTCTGGCAATCGCGTTCTCGCCCACGGACGCTGGCTGACTCTGACTGACTATCAGCACAGTACATGTCAGCACAACGAACGCCGTGAACTGTACACTGTACAGCGCTCAGTGAAAGCGTCACGTGGTTTACGTGAATCATGCGTGCACCCATCCACCTGGCACGGGCAGTTCCCCCACACCACGTCTCTCCAGAGCGTCAGGTCCATGTGTACGGCGCGAACAGTGCGGCGCCGAGTATCTACCAGCTGGAGAGCGATTCAAGTCCCGTCTTGGTCTCATGTAAAGCCGCTGCGAGCCAAGTGGTGCGATCTCTCCTACGCAGACCAGGCAGAGTCGGAGCGTGGAGGCAAATAGCCGACACGGACAGACGGCTCTTCGCACGGCAGAGGCGCCACGGATCTGCTTCGCTCGTACCGTGCGGATCCACAAGTTTCTCCTGGTGAGCCTCGGCCAGCAGCCACGGCGCCGTGCCAACCTCTTACAATTCGTTTTGCTCTCTCCTCAGCACCCGGCATCCGCAACAGAGAGACTCGTTGTCGATCAATCAATCCCCCACCCCAACACCACACAGCAAAACCATCATCTTCATCATGCGCTCCCCTGCTCAGCTCGCCGTGCTCCTCGCCGCCATCGCCGCGACCGCCTCCGCCGGCTACGTGTCGGACATCCAGCAGAACATGAACCCGGGCGTCGTGCGTCCTGCGGACCCTGCGACTGCCAGTGGCAACAGCGCCAACAGCCCGAAGCAGTACATCACGCCGACCGTGACCCCGGTGGCGCCTCCGACCAACGGCAACCTCACGCCAACGCCTACCCAGGCGAAGACCCCAGCGCCTACGCCAGTGCCAACCCAGGCCCAGACGCCAGCTCCAACCCCGGCTCCTACTCCTGCGCCAACCCCAGCACCAACCCCGGCGCCAACCCCAGCGCCAACTCCTGCGCCGACCCCGGCACCAACGCCAGCGCCAACGCCAGCGCCAACGCCGGCTCCTACCCCAGCTCCAACCCCGGCTCCAACCCAGGCCCAGACACCAGCTCCTACGCCTGCCGCGACGACGGCGAAGCCATCGGGCAACACGGGCCCAGCGCCAACGCCAGCGGCGTCCGTTCCTCAGGTGCCAGCGCCTACGCCAGAGAAGACCACCGCGAAGCCGAGCGGAAACACCGGTCCAGCTCCTACGCCTGCGGCCACGACGCCTGGTAAGCCAGCCCAGAACCCAGCGCCAACCCCAGCGGCCTCCTCGCCAAGCGGCGGTGCCCCTGGCCCGAACCCAGCGCCAACCCCAGCGGCTTCCTCCCCAAGCGGCGGTGCTGCCGGCCCAAAGCCTGCTCCAGCCCCAACTCCAGCGGCCTCGTCGCCGAGCGGTGGCACGGCCGGTCCAAAGCCAACGCCAGCCGCCTCCAAGACGCCAGCTTCCGGCCAGGGCACTGGCAACGACGACTCGGATGACACCCCGTGCCCTTCGCTGCCACGCCCAGCGGGTGGCAACGACGACGAAGACACCCCGTGCCCATCGCTGCCACGTCCAGCCGGAGGCGACGACGAAGACACCCCGTGCCCATCGCTGCCACAGCCAACGCCGGCCGCGTCCAAGACCGCGTCGGGCGACGACGACAAGGCCACTGGTGCCAACAACGCCAAGCAGGAAGCGTTGGATGCCAACACCAAGCAGAGCTCTGCTTCGCGCGTCGTGCCAGCTCTGACGGCCGTCGTGCTGTCTGTCGCCTACCTGTTCCTGTAAGCGCCCCACGGCCGCGGATCCGAAGGAGGGTCCTGCCTGCGTGGGTGTCTGTGATTTGAGTGAGTTTGCTGTGTGTGCTCTAGACCTCTACCAATGAACCTAGTGCGTTTTACCCGAGATTAAGTATACCGTATTGGTGCTCTGCCTTATCTATCATCCGCTGCCTCCTCCCAACGCGTTCTCATCCATTCTCTTCTTCCTCGTGAGCCTCCGTTGCAGCAAGGTCTCCGATAACGTGGATCAGGTGCTATTGACACGAAAGGCTCCATTTCATCAGAGCATCTCCACCGGTGGTCTCAATTTTGAGTTTTATGGCAGACGAGACGATTTAAGCCGTGGCAAAAGATTTTCGGCTTCCACCAGTAAGTCGTAACACGGGTTTTATCGGAGGGAGGTCCTATTTTTTGGCGCCGGCGTCTCAAGATAGGACCATGGATCTATTGGTCTTATTGCGACGATTGGCTGAAATAAATGCATTGTGGTCCACTTTATTGGCCAAAATTGAGCATTCTCTCCATATGGTCCACCATATGCCTTTGAGAGAACAAACTTGAGAACAAACTGGACCATATGGTGATAAAACCCCTCATCAAGACTCTCTGGTGGGAAGTTTGACACGAATGAGTTTTATCCTATTTTCGCGAGATCTAAAGCCGGATTTAGGACTCGAAAATAGGGCCAACCGGTGGAGATGCTCTCAGAAGTCATCAGATTCGCATCTGATACCCGCCCATTTTCGACCCACCATTCGCCTTTGCGCCATGAATATGCAGCCAACGCCCGCCAAGAGCGCGTACAAGACACGTGAGAAGCGCTTCAAGCAGCTCAGCGACGCTCAGATCCGTGCGGATGATAACGTGCTGGATGTCCGTGCGCTGCGTAGCGACCAGCAGTCGCGCGTGACACGCATCGGCACGTGGACGTGGCGCAGTCCCATCGACGGCAGCGAGCGCGAGCGCCCCGTGCTGGCGTTCGGTGGCTTCGGAGACGCCCACGAGGGCTTCGTCGTGATTCCAGACGCCATTGATGCCGCCACGCAGCTGCATATCGCGCACGCGTGTCTGTACGTGAGACTGAGGACGGTATCCGATATTTGCGAGGTGGCTGACTCGATTTGCGTGGCAGGAACGAGTACGTGGAGAAGCCACACGTGACCAACATGCACCAGCAGAACGAGCAGGTCGATGGCGTCTGGCAGAAGGCGCGGCAGTCCCACCCAGCGGATCCGTCCAAGAACCCAGTGCTGAGCAAGCTCCACTGGGGCGCTGCTGGCTACCACTACGACTGGACGGCGAGGAAGTACTACGCCGAGGACTTCTCGCCCGTGCCGGAGCTGCTCACGCGCCTGGGTGCCATGTGTGCCAAGGCCTGCGGCGAAACGCTGGCGGCGGAGGCAGTGATCGTCAACTTTTACAAGAAGAGCTCCACGATGGGCGGCCACCAGGACGACGTCGAGTACACGATGGACCACCCAGTGGTGTCGCTGTCGCTGGGCAGCGAGTGTGTGTTCCTCAAGGGCACGCTCACGAAAGAGGACGCGCCGCTGGAAGTGCTGCTGCGAAGCGGAGACCTCGCTGTGCTGGGAGGCAGTTCGCGGTTCAGTTACCACGGCATCGCCAAGGTGCTGCCTACAGCTTTTAAGATCTCCGATCCGCAGCTGGAGACTCTGGTTGAAGCGAAGAGCAAGGAGGAGCCAGCAACGCTGACGAAGGAAGAATGGCGAGAAGATCTGCTGGCAGTGAAGAGCTACTTGGCGTCGCACCGGATCAACATCAACATCCGACAAGTGTACGCCGCAGAGGACGCTGAGGAAGAGCGACAGACAGCAGCGAAGCGGCAGAAGACCGAGAATTAAGCTCACAAAGAGACACTAGAACTTCATTTTATTAATGTTATGCTGTGGTTGTTTTACATGGTGAGTAGTCCATACACTGGGATCTTCGGCATCAGCTCCTACAGCCACACAACAACCAGAATCACACGGTGAGACCAGCACGAAGTCAACCGACCAGTAACTGCAAGAGTACGAACCTGGTAGCGGACCGAGCGCACGACGCAGCCGCACTCGACGACCTCTCCCCCGAGCTTCTCGACCAGCTCGCACGTGACGTTGAGTGTGTTGCCCGTGACGACCAGGTCGTCGATGACGACGACGCGCGCTCCCTTTGTCATCGCGTCTTCGTGGATCTCCAGTCGTCCAGTGTGGAAGCCGCTTGTGAAGTCCACGCCGACGGTCTTGCCTGGCAGGTGGCGCGCTCGCCGCACAGGCACGAACGGCACCTGCAGCGCCAGTGCCAGCGGCGCGCCGAACAGGAAGCCGCGCGCCTCGCAGCTGACGATGTGCGTGATCTGCTGGCCCGCGTAGCGCGCCTTCAAGGCGTCGATGGCGACCTGGAAGGCCTGCGGGTCCATGAGAAGCGACGACACGTCGGGCAGCTCCAGCTGAGGATAGAGCGCGTACGTGCGGATCTTGCTGCGCAGGTAGGACGCGAGCTGCTGGGCGTCAGTCACGTCGACGGGCATACTGGAACGGCTAGTGTTGCTGTGGAGTGAGCTGCGGCGGTCGGAAGCTGGAATGAAGGCGGCATGGTCGCCCTGCGGTCGAGCCGGATCCGCTGCGCTGGGAAGCTTCTGTAGACGGAGGAGGTGCGGCGCCATGAGACGACGACGATGGGGATCTGGATCTGGATGGGGATTGGGATTGTAGCGGCGGTGTAAACACCGAGTGAGAAAAGTCTGACTGGAAAGTATCCAGTTCCGCACCCAGGTGGCGGTGCTGCCATGTGCGAGTCCAGCGCTGGATGGGATTGGTATTGGCGTGTGGGCGTAAACTCAGTCTCAAAATATCGGTTATGGCGTGCGGTTGTAATGGTGAGACGGACGATGAGTATTACCGCACAGGCGTCAACACACGACTCGAATTTTCGATTCTATCCAATGGGGCTGTTCGGGCCGAGCAGCTCAGGGACGCAGTCCACTTGCGGGGGCAGCGAGAGCGCACGCGAGCACAGCGGCGTCTTGGCGGCTCGCAGCGTGAAGGGGCAGCGCGTGAACCACGACGGCGGTCTCTCCAGCAGCGTGCCTGTCGGGGAGGCTCGCAATGGGATTGTACATGAGGTCCAATATGCCAGACGACGGTGCGTTCAGCAGCTCCACGGGGACGCCCGCGATCTCGTTTCCAAGCAGTGCCAGCATTGCCATCTCCATTCGTGTGAGCGCTTGAGGCACGATGTGGACGTGGCTGAAACCCCACACGAAGTCGATGCCAGGTGGCCACGATGGCGCGACAGCGTCGGGTAAAACGACCACGTTAGTATCCACCAGCACGATGTAGTGGAGGCGCGGCGGGAAGGCGGCTTGGACCAGTCCTGGCGGCAGCTCGTCGTGTGGGAAGGTCACGTTGGTGGCCGTGAATCGCGAAAGCATCGGGTGGCGGGTCGCTGTGAGCGCGGCGTGCGATCCCCACTCTGTGATATTGGAGTTCTGGATGGCGAGGGTGTTGAGTTGGTTCAGTTCCAGCAGCACTTGGAGCTGCGGACAGTCGCTGAGACCGAGAAGCTGGAGAGACGTTGGCTCGGCGACTGCCAGCAGAGATGTGAGGCTCCTCACTGGAGCCGGTGGCGTTGAAAGCCGAGCAATTGATCATCAGCATCGCGCAGCCAGGACGCGAGCTGAGCCAGAGCTGGGTGGGAAGCCCGCAGCCGACTTCCAAGGCGAGACTTTGTCTATAAGCGAGTCCGTACATGAAGAGAACTGCTAGTCCAAGGCACGGCGTGAGGAGCTCCAGCCCGCGAACAATCAGAGACGCCGCTGTTGAACTGGTCGAAGGGACCCTGGTAGTCGTGTCGATGCTCACGGTTTGACTAGATGGCGGTTTGACTGCGAGGAGGACCATCGCATCTTTGAGAGACAGTAGAATGGCAATGTGGGCGATGATGCGACAGAGTAAATCGAGCCAAGAGCTGACCATCACGAAGCGCAGCTCGTTCACGATCAGCGTCAGCGTCTGTGGTGAGTCGAAGACCTCGAGGCGAAACGTTATCAGCTGCCAGTTGATGGCACGGGCAAATATCACCGCTAAAGACGGGGTAGAAGCCGGCATAAACGGCCATATCAAACACCACGTCGGAGAGCAGACAGCAGAGGCGGTAGAGAGCGAGGCGGCGCGTGGGCAGCACTCTGTTCACGATCGTCGGCGCCCAGCTACTCCCAGTGAGCAGCACGACGTCGGCACGCACGAGCCAGACGCTGGACACCGATCGGGACACGCGGAAGGCCTGAACCACGAGACTGGAAACACTAAAGACCTTGCGGACGGCGAACACGATGTCGTAGTGTTGGCCTTGGATGCCGAGAAGCCCGTGGTCTCCGAAAATGATGATGATGATGAAATGAGGTCTATTAGTCTGCTCGTGTAGAGTCCAATAGCCGGGCCGATGCCCTCGAAGAACTAAGGCTACGTAACTAGATGTCTAGCTTGCCAGTGGAGGAAGTCGCTCGCGAGGTGGCTCGCAATGTCCGCGTGTGCGGTGTGCGCCGGTGGTCTCCGAAAATGCTCCTAATGGCGACGTGAATCGAACGCCACAATTCATAAATTGCCCCGATGCTCCTAATCCACGGCATCCCACGAAACGAATGCGTCGTCTGGAGGATACTGTGGCTGATGGAGTTTTATCATCTGAGCAAAAACTTTGACGCGTCCGACGGCAGCGTGTGAAGTGAACGCTTATCTGAGCAGCGAGAACCATGTGCGCGATCGTGAAGCAGGCGTCTGTCGTCGCAAGCACGGGATTCCACGACGCCCTTGCCGATGGACTGGCGGGTGAACACCACTACGAGCTCCGACGTCAACAGCGCAGCGTATAGGGAGGCAAAGAGAGCGCAGTCGCATGCACAGCAAGTGAACCAGCACGCCCACCCCACAGCAAACAGCGTGCGCGCGGTGGCTCACGTAGACGACCACGGTCTCAGTCTCCGAAACACCATCGACGCAACCCGTGAGGGCGGCGGTGGTCACGGAGACAACAGCAACCGCATGGCAAGGCCGCGCGCTCATGGTCATGAGGCCCTGGCGACGTGTGGAGCTTTGGGGCTGCCGAAGATAGCCGAGTGTAGCCATTTCACCGGCCCCGGAGTGATTGTTATCTGAGAAAGTACAACCGCACCAAAGCTGTCAAAACAACCACACAGTGTCGTGGTGTGGACTCCACCGGGGAAGAGCGGGCATTGCGTCGCCACGGCTCAGTCCCAGCCAGGGCGAGAAGCTAATCATGGGCCCCACCAACAGCTCGCCCGTGAGTCCATCCTGCTGCAGGCGTCATCTCCTTTAGGAAGAGCCACGCGCCCGCAGCTCGGGTCGAGACGGGTTTGTTGACGAACTGCGCGCTGTGAGCATTCGTTGCGACGTCTCGTTCGTTCATGCGTGGTGCTGATTGCCTCGTTCACTGGTTGATCGAACCGTTACAGAACACCAAAACCTGATCACGTTGCCCGCACAGACCCATTCGATCATCACGGGCGCGTCGTCCGCCCAAACAGACCCGACGTACAGTTGGACTGAGACCTGAGCCGCCGCGTCCACGCGTGCCACTCCTTTGGGTCGGATCCTCCTGCCCCCGTCGTTTCGGTTTGTTCAACCTCGTCAGCTGACGGAGCCCAGGCTCAAGTGAGGCGACAGGATCTGATCCCCACCGAATCTCTGGCGCCAGGATCTTCGCGCGTATCTTCCTCTGGTCGCCCGATCTATCCTTGGTCCTTGGCTACAGTGTACGTGGAGTGACGAGGCCGGCGTCACAGCCACGCAAAGCCGCCCACACTGGTGGCTGTAAACATGCTGAATATGACCAGAGAGCGCAAGGCCCGCTGTGGTAATCCACGGAACCTCGGTGTGGTCGTTGAAAAGGAAGAAGCGAATCAGATCCCCACCCCCTGCCCTTCAGCAGCGCTGAGGACGTTCATGTTGACGCTTGCCCTGGCTGCGCGCGCGTGTGAAGAGCACAGCGTTACAGTGTACGGCAGTTGTAAGGGAAACTGTTCGCAGACACCACAGCCGTCGCTTCCTCCTTTGATGGCCGGGGGGTTATTATATAAAACACTGGGCACGCACTGAAGATACTGGATACGGGGTGGTCCGCCTGCCTGTCTGTCACGTCCAGCATGGCTCTTCGTTCCGTGCCCAGATTGCTCACGACGCCCGCGAAAAGCTTGCTAATCCGCGCTGGAGCGTTGGGTTCGCAATCCCAAGTTTCCAGTGGACGAGGGTGAAGTCTTGCTCCTTCACCCTTGCGAGCCAGCCTCGTGCCACAATGAGCTGCAGGCTTGAGAGCTCCGAACGCGATTGAGCTGCCAGGGGCCAGCTCCACGGTCCACTCGTCCTCTCATTTCCAAATCGGCTTCCTCCAAGACACCAAGCCTTCCCCTTTCGACTCTCCACTCGACGGCGATGCTCCGAGCCTTCCTCCTTCCTCTGCTCGCGGCGCTCTTCACGTCGGGCGCTGACGCCCAAGTGAACGCCACGGCCATCACCAAGCTCGGCCAGTTCTCGTACGCCGACGCGGCGTTCCTCTTCCTCAACGGCAACGACCTCCACATCACAGCGTTCAAGGCGCTGAGCACGGACACGGTCGGAGAGGTCAAGAACGTCGGCTCGCTGCTGGGCAGCGTCTCGACCATCAAGCCCACGCAGCTCACCAAGTCGGTCACGTGGCCCAACGAGGCGCTCGTCGCCCCCACGACGGCCATCAAGGGCTTCGACGACGTGCTCGTCGTGGCCGGCGGCTTCCTCGTGCCGCTCAAGGGCAACGGCGCCATCACGCTGATCAACCGCAAGACCGGCGCGCAGCAGAAGATCACGTCGACGTCCGACCGCTTCTACCACCAGATCGAGTGGATCGACGTCGACGGCGACGGCCTGCTGGACATCGTGACCGCCGGCGCCAACAAGCCGCTCATCGGCAGCGGCTACGGCTCGCTCTACTGGCTCAAGCAGCCGGCCAGCAACCCGCTGGGCCAGGCGTGGACCCAGACCAAGCTCATTGACGGCCCGGACGTGTTCTTCCAGATCGAAGACTCCGACGGCGACGGCAAGGCGGACCTGCTGGCCAGCCAGTTCTTCACGGAGAAGCTCGTGCTGTACAAGAACCTCAACTGGCTCAAGCCGGCGTCGGGCTTCAACGCCACGGTCGTGGACAGCGCCATCGGCCCTGTCTTCCGCTCGGTCACGGGCGACCTGAACGGCGACGGCAAGAAGGAAGTGATCGTGACCAACCACGACGGTTCGGCCAAGGGCGGCTCCGTGTTCGTGTACGAGCTGCCGTCGTTCACCAAGCACGTGGCGGCCTCGGGCATCGTCAACATCCTCAGCGGCGTGGGCCAGGCGCTCCGATCCTCATCAAGCCGACCACGACGTCCACGCAGCCGTCGATCGTCGTGGGCGGCGACGGCTCGGGCAAGGCGTGGCTGCTCACGCCCAAGGACAAGAGCTTCAACTACCAGGTGAGCGTGTTCCTGGACGCCGGCAAGAAGACGATCGGCCAGGTGGCCGGCGGCGACGTGGACGGCGACGGCAAGACCGAGGTGTTCGTGCCCGAGTACGAGTCCGGACTCGTCCACGTCTTCCGCTTCAACTGAGGAGGCGACCAACTGTGAACGTCCCCCTGGAAGTCGTTGGAAGGGGTGCTGTTGCCAACACTACACATAATTTGGGCTCTAAATGCACGTACATGTCGATTGTGTTCCGCTGTGTTGGTTGATGTGAATGCTGGAAGCAGTCGGCAGGATCGCGATGGCTTTATCTTCATACGCCTTCCATTCATACAGTTAATATTAAGCGAAGCTCTCTCCGTCACGCTCTTGTTGGAGTCTTCGACAGCAAGTTCATGCGCTCTCTGTTCACCCAGACCCAAAACCACGTCAGAACGCCCACTCGTTGTCTTAAATGGCAAACGCGCAACGTACTCCAAGGCCTTCAGCTCCAGCAGCGCCGTGCGCGCAAACTCCTGTCGCGCCTTCCAGAACTCGGGATCTGTGGCCGTCACGGGCTCGAACACAACGGGCTTGATGGGACTCAGCACTACTGTCGCAACACTCGCTGGCTTGCTGGCTACTGCAGACGGAGGCGTCTGCATCTGCGTTGGCTCCGTGGATCCGCTCTTAGCAGCCGACGCAGGAGTCGACGGTGCGCTTGTCTTGCTCTCATTCGACGCATTCTCCTGGGACTGGCGGCGCTTCGGCCGGCGCTTAATCGCAGACTTTGGTGGCAGCGAGGCATTCGCACTCGTGCTGGTCGTCGAGTCCCAATCGCTTTTCTTCACCACGTCCGTCGCAGCCTTGCTGGTCGAAGATGATCCACTGGCGGCCGTCGGCTTGTTCACATTCACAGTGTTCTCCTTACCGCTGAGCGGCAGTCGAGAGCCGAACGCGTAGCTGTGCACACGCGTCGTGTTGATGCTGGGCGGCATGAGTCCGCTCTTGGGCCGTGAAGCCGAGGAGCTACCACCGGCTGACGGGCCGTGACTCGGCGACGGCGCAAGACGCGGCCTGTTACGATGGATACAGTAAAGTACAGAGAGCGTGAGTACCAGCCAGATGTAGCCCTTTCATTAGCGCATGAACCGCTCGTACTTCTTGCGCATGCGCTCCGTGGACGCCGCGTCCTTGGGCTGCTGCATCGTATTCGTCGCCGCCATTTTCGTCCAGATTGTGCGGCCTGTCTGGTTGGGGGGGTTCAAAATTCAAAATGACGTTTTCGTCACTTGAAATAATACGTACTTAAGACGCACTTAATGGGGAAAACAAATTCAGTACATTCGAGGGTCGATGCCTGTCAAAGGCTGCACGAGGCTCAGCCAAGCGAGCAGATACGTCGGAGACGTGCGTTTCCCACTGCTATCAGCACTGTTCCATGACGTGGAGGTGGTGGCGGTGGCGGTGGCGTTGGCGTTGGCGTTGGCGTTGGTGGTGGTTGGTTGGTCCAGCAGCAGCGCCATGGGACTGGCTGTCTCGCAGGGGTGAAGAAACGAGAAAGGCGTCCCCAGGACCTGGTGGTCTTCCATCGACACGAGCGGCATGCGGCCGCCACTGCCAGGGAGGTGGAGCTCATTCGCCATGGGGCTACTGTGGAAGGAAACGGGAGATCCGTCGAGCCGCGTGACGCGAAAGTACAGCACAGGCGCCTGGTAGACGGCGTGGAACACGATGTGGAAGTCGAACAGCACGGTCTCCTCTTCCTCCTCCGCCTTGGCTGAGCACTCGCATCCCAACGACGCTGGGTCCATCATCTTTACACGTACAGAGCCCAAGAGCGCGTAAGAAGGGGCCGTGGCAAATGCTGTTCGCACGGCGGTTTACCTCGCAGTCCTCTTCCTCCAGCAACGCGTTGATGTCATCCGCGGCGCCTGCTTCCAAGCGCCCATCCTGCTGCTGCTCAGCCTCTTGCTTCCGCATCCTGAACGTACGGACGTTGCCAGCCGACACGAGAAACGAGTTGCCTGGCAGGTGCTGCGCCCGCATCATCACTCGCGTGTCAGTCCCTCGAAGTCCCTCCGCCCTCTCATTGCGTCCTCCTCACCGGCCGCTTGCCGTGGCGCCACTGCCACTCCGCCACCACCTCCCTCTTGTCTCCCTTCCTCTGCGTCCATTGCCTCTGCGACAGCGCCACCAGCTCCTCGCCCTCGACCACGAACTGCTCGTAGCTCCACATTAGAGAACTTTCGCAAACTCCTTGAGTTGAGATTCATCTTGAGATACACACGTCTATGCAAACTGAACCTCAGCTCAACGATGTGCCCGAATCGCTCTTTTCGCACTGTCATGACAATTTTCAGATGAGTTTGAGGGATATTCGTACTTAGATGGGTGGGCACAGTGGTTCATCAAGTTCGAGAATTGTTGCGACTCCAGTTGCTGTTGGAGCGTGCAAAATGGACAAGGATCGGTCTGCAGTGCTTGACGCGAGCGCGGATGCTGGCAGCCAAGATGGATATGGAGGCAGTACCGGATCGGAGAGTGCCACGCTGGTGCAAACCCCCACCCAGGTGCGCAATAAGTTTGCTGCGATTGACGATGTTGTTCTGCTGCGTGTTGCGAACGCTTTCCGTCCATGGAAGGCTCCTGCGTGCATGATCATCAGGGCCTGGTTGCAGGTCAACTTCGGGCCGATGAACACCATTTCGAGCAGTTCCCGCGCTAGCTGAAAATGGAACTCAGCAGTTGAGGTACGAGCCCGGTACCTTTACCCTATCCGCGATTTTGCTGAGATAGAGTTCCGCAAAAACCCTAAACCACGCGCTCCTCAATCTGAAAATGAAACCTGGCCGATTTTGACGTTGCGAAAATTCTCCAACTCTCCCTTCAAATTGCACAGCAACTTGCATCACTCCTCAACTCAAGTGGCCCACACCATTTCCGTAATTAGTGTGGTCCACCTTAGACAGCTCCGCGTCCGTTCTTCTGCTTGAAGAAACACACCCACTTTGCGTATCTCCTCATCCCAACAGCCCCAATGGATCTGCTCCAAGTGCGGACGTCCGTGTTCCACCCGGACGCCATGGCGGCCCAGGCCGCCGCCACCATCGTACCGCCCATCGACAAGGGCACAGCCATGGCCTGGACACTCTACGCCGCCGTGGGCGTCGTGCTGCTGCTGCTGAGCGCCTTTCTCGTCCTCTACTTCCAGCCCAAGAACGCCGCGGCGACTGCGCTGCCGGCTTTCGCAGGCTCCTCCTCCATCAGCGCCGCGCCTCTGCAGGTCACGTCGCGTCTTGTCAACGCCGTGTGTATCCTGGCGCTGTACATCTCGCTGCTGTGTCTCTTCACGGCGCCCGTGGACGTGTACTTGCTGGAAAACGCACTGCCGCACGTCCACACGAACGCCCACGCACTGGCCGTGCTGTACCAAGTGTACCTGGGCGTGCTGGCCGCGTACTCGTTCGTGGGTGCGCCGCTCGTGTACAACTACGCCAGGCAGACGGAGATCGCGCACATCACCATGCTCTTCTCGCCCAAGCAGCGGCTGCTGGTCGCCATCAAACGCACGCTGTGCTTTCTGCTCGGCATGGCCGTGCTCTTCGTGTTGGCGATCACGCTGCTGCTGTGTGGCAAGCCCACGTCCTCGGACATCGACTGGCTCAAGCCGCTGCTCAAGCTCTCGTCGGATCTCGAGACGTTCTTCCGTCTCGTCATCGGCATTCTGCTGCTGTCGGGGATGTACTTGTGGGTGTTCGTGTCGAGTCGCGGACTCGCCTGCGTGCCGCTCGTGGGGCTGCTCATGGAAGACCATAGCGAGAACGAGAATAAAAACACCTTTGAAGATCTGCTTCGTGAGAACGCGATGGAGGCGCAGGCCACGGAACAGACCAAGGACACGATCCTCAAGCGGTACGTCGTGGACCAGTCCATGAGCCGCCTGGACCAGGAGCGCCTCGAGCAGCTCAAGCTCCGAGAGCAGCTTCTCGGCGACCGCAAGGCCGTGCTGGAAGCCAACCTGAAGCGCTTCTCTCTGGGCAACCGCTGGTCGTGTTGGAAGGTGCCTCTGGGCGTGGTGTGTCTACTGCTGTCGCTGCTGATCCTCGTCTCGATCCTGATCACGAGCATCGACAAGATGGCCCACTCGAGCTTCCAGAAGGGCTTCCTGCTCAACCAGCCCGTGTTCCCGAACCCGATCGACGGCCTGCTCGTGCTGGCGTCCAGGGCGTTCCCGCTGGACTACATCCTCTTCGGTGTGCTCTTTATCTACCTCTTTGTCGTCTCCTTCGTCGTGCTCGTGCGCCACGGCGTGCGCGTCCTGTGCTTCCGCATCGACCGCCTGCAGCCGCGGCTCACGTCGGCGTCGACCATGGCGATCGTCGCGCTTGTGCTCATCAACATCTCGATCGTCGGGCTCTTCAGCGTGCTGTCGCTCGCGCCGCAGTACGCGACCTTCGGCCATCAGATGTACGCCGACCCAGCCACGGGCGTCGTGCTGCCGTGCACGCTCCAGGAGGCCGCCAAGAGCGAGGCCGACCCGAGCCAGCCGCGTCACTGCCGCACCACGCAGCTCGCGCACTTCTACAACTCGCTCGCGGCCTCGTTCCCCATGTTCGGCGCCGCCTTCTTCTTCGGCCAGCTCGCGTTCGTGTTCGGCTTCCTGCCGTGGCTCTTCCACTCGTACTGCAGCGCGCGGCCCATCGCCGACCCGGTCGACCCCAAGCGCGAGCGCCTGCTCAACGGCTACACCTACTAGTCCTCCCCCGTTCTTCAGTCGCTCTCGCTCTCTTTATTCATACTACTCGTTACTCCTAACAAATGCACACTACAGTTCTCAAGTGTTGTTTCTGGCGGTGGCTGGGCGACGTCGCGTGGCTGATGCTCGTGGCTCGATGGTGTTCTATGGTAAAAGGGGGGGGGGGGGGGGGG